>PITA01029370.1:0-17960 GCA_004023965.1 Spilogale gracilis | reverse complement strand
AATCTAGGGAGGGAAACGAAACAACAGAGACTTTGAACACAGAAACAAACTGAGGGACTTGGAGGGAGGGGGGTGGAGGGATGGGAGAGCCTGGTGGTGGGTACTGGGGACACCTAAAGCGGGGAGCACTGGGTGTGGGGAATGGGGAATGAATCTTGAAACACTGGAAAAAAAATTTAGTAACAATAAAAAAAAATAATAAAAAAAAAATTAAAAAAAAATTAAAAATAAATAAATAAATAAATAAGTATTTAATCTGTACTAAAGATTAAATAACAAAGAAACACATAACAATAAGGATAAATCTTAGCAATATAATATCAAGTGGAAAAAGTAGGTCCCAAAAGATTATATAGAACACATTTTTTCATAAATTAAAGCTAGGTAACATATACATCTCTACATTGAAGAATTCACACAGCATCAAGAAAATCGCCCATAAAAAGGAATGATAAACAGGTTTCAGGATGATGATAGCTTTGAGTTGGGGGGAAGGTGGGAGAATACTATTTTCCCCCATAGAGAGGATTATATAGCTAGATAATAGGTTATAGCTTGTGTTTGAGTGGCTTGTAAATACATATTATGAATGAGAATAACTAGCTAATTAGCTAACCAACTATAAATAAAATTTGTCATACATGGACCAATGATAAGTATATACTATTAACCAAGAAATATGAATAATCCAGTCCTATACACAAGAGGGTCAAAGAAAATAAGAAGATTAAATGAGATAATATGTCTTAAAAGGATAAGCACATGCTTGGTACATAGTAAACAGTCAAGAAAATGTTAGGTAGCTGGCTACATATCTTTTCATCTTTCCATATACATTCTCATCAGTAATACAATCAACTTCTCCAGCATTATCAATTCCCCTTCATCTTCTCTATTTCCTGATTTTCTCCATCTATCTTCTCTGGTTGCCTCATCTGTATTTCCAAAATCCTTAACTTTGTAAACTTTTAAAGCCTTCGAGGTATAATGTTTATATAACATCAGGTACAGGTCTTATGTGTTCAGCTCAATGTTATATTCACAAACATAACCATTATTCAAAATAAGATCGAGATTATCTCCACTGCCCCATGAAACTTCCTTTTTGACCCTTTCATTCAATTATCCTCCTGCCAGAGGCACACTTTTTTTTTACTTCTGACTTCTATCTCATTGTAATTTGGTCTTGTCCATTCATGGAATCAATATAAATAAATCATACAATATATACTCCCTCATATCCAGCTTCTTTTGATTAAAGTTTTTATGATTCTCTATATTGTTTTGGATCAATAATTCATCTCTTTTTGTCACTGAGTAGTATTCTCTTGTATGACTATGCTACAATTTGATTATCCCTTCTCTTGGTGGACATCTAGGTTTTTTCCAGTTTGGAGCTATTATGAGTAATGCTATGAACATGCTTGTACTATTGTTTTTGTAGACATATCTTGTTATTTCTCTTGGGTAATAAGAGTGGAATTGCTGAGTTGTAGGGCAGGTCCCTCCTTATCTTCTTGAGAAACAACCAGTTTTCCAAAGTGGTTGAATTATTCCACACCGTTAAGTTCATAATATCTAGCTCCTAAGTAACCCCATGGACAATGACTCATTAGTGTCAGATCCATGTCTTTCGTCAACTCCAAAAGGATTCCCAGTCCATGATAATAAAGAAAAAAAAAGATGAATGTAAATGGAACAGATTAATTTAAACTTGTCTGATGGTTGAATGTACAAAATCAGAACAGCAAGAAAGAGCTCCCTGCTGATTTAGACCATGAAACAAATCATTTTTAAGAATACAACTTAGGGGTGTCTGGGTGGCTCAGAGAGTTAAGCCTCTGCCTTCAGCTCAGGTCATGATCTCAGGGTCCTGGTATCGAGTCCCACATCGGGCTCTCTGTTCAGTGGGGAGCTTACTTCCCCCTCTTTCGCTGCCTGCCTCTCTGCCTATTTGTGATCTCTCTCTCTCTGTCAAATACATACACAAAATCTTAAAAAAGAAAAAAGAGGGGCGCCTGGGTGGCTCAGTTGGTTAAGCAACTGCCTTCGGCTCAGGTCATGATCCTGGAGACCCGGGATCAAGCCCCACATCGGGGTCCCTGCTCTGCGGGAGGCCTGTTTCTCCCTCTCTCACTCCCCCTGCTTGTGTTCCCTCTCTGGCTGTGTTTCTCTCTGTCAAATAAATAAATAAAATCTTAAAAAAAAAAAAAAAAAGGAAAAAAGAATACAACTGAGGTGAAGTGAGCCTGAATCATAGATTCCTCAGCACCGTGAATGCCCCTTTCTGTTCTTGGCTTCAGTGGGCAGGCTGAAGAATCTTTTTGGTGGTAAGGGGCGGGTGAACGATGGCAGGGACATTAATTGACTTCCATTGGCTGGTTGCTTTGACAGTAAGGAGAAAAGCCGGCCCTAGCCCCAAAGAGCTTACATCTGTTTCTCATACAGCCTAGCCACCCATGCTGCTTCAACCATCCCCTTCTGCTGTCCAGGCTACCACGTTACTGATTCCCCCCACCCTGCCCTTTTAAAAAGATGAAAGTTCCTAAAAGCTTTTGCATGCAAATATGTGTTTTTGTACGCGTGTGTGTGTTGGTGACAGCAATGGTTGAGTTAATGAACTAAAGCAGCAGCCAGGTGAGCCGTGTGTGTGTGTGTGTGTGTGTGTGTGTGTGCGCGCGCGCATGTGTGTGCGTGTTAGCCAATTACTCTGGGATTGTGCACACCCAGTGGTGGAGCTGGCAGAAGCACAACAGTTAGAATGTGTTGACAACAACTTAAAGATAATTAGTTGACAATGACTTGAGACCTCATTAACCCCTTTAACACCTCATAGTTTATGATTAAAATGAAATACTTAGAGATTATTGGAAAGATGATTTGTCTTACTAGCAGCAGCTGTTTAGGTGTAGCTAGAATAGTTGATATTTCTTTGACACGTCTTCCCTTATTGTGTAAACATAATCAATGATTATCCAAAAAGGTTATCATTATTCTGTGGAAATCAATGGACTAAGGATTCACACTTTTACTCAGAAACCTCTTATTTTGCTTCTTTCCCCAATAGCCTCTCTCTCTCTCTCATCCAGCTTTTTTTTTAAAAAAGATTTTATTTATTTGACAGAGAGAAACAGAGCCAGAGAGGGAACACAAGCAGGGGGAGTGAGAGAGGGAGAAGCAGGCTTCCTGCCGAGCAGGGAGCCGGATGTGGGACTCGATCCCGGGTTTCCAAGATCATGACCTGAGCCGAAGGCAGTCGCTTAACCAACTGAGCCACCCAGGCGCCCCTCATCCAGCTTTTTAAACAAAGTGATGTTCAAACTTAATTTTTAAGTGAGCTCTTTCATTCTTAGAAATTACATAGGTTGATAAAGTTAACCGTGACTTTTCCTGAAATCACCCCAACTGCGAGATTAGTGCCTACAGAATTCCACTGTGAGAATTCACAGGTGTGCATGTGCATGTGTTTGTGCATGCTCCAAAAAAAACAGAACAGTCGTTCTCATTTTTCATGATGGGTTCTCAGTAAGTGTTTAATAGAGGAACTGACACAGAGATTCCTCAATCTTCCAGAATGTATTAATTTTTAAATCACTAGAGGCAAATCCAGTGATTCCTTTGTTCCTAGATATTTCTTCGGCAAGAAGTGTTAGTGTTTCTGGCCCAATCCAATTATACTGCACACGAAACTGCAAATATCAGACAAGATTGTAATATCTGAGAAATTTTGAAATAAGCTTTGTTTTGATTTTTAAATGTGAATCACCTATAAAGTTATAATCTTAATATCGGTTGTACTATTTAAACATGCAATCCGTTGTCTGTTTAGATATTCCATTTGATATGGAAGTTTCATATCAGTGAAGCCAATTCTACAAAATTTGTCAACTTCTAGGACAATGGTCCTTTACTTTCTGGGAATACGGTGAAATCTATGAACCTTTCAATACAAAAAAGGGCTCTAGTCACTTCTATACCAAATGATTAGATTTCCAGAAATTTATGGATTCCAGATTAATATTCTTTTATCATCAGTAACATGGATGATTTTAACCTTTCAGATATGTTGGTGCTAGTTAATCTATAAGACAAATGAAGGGGAAATGGGCCAACTGTGAAAAGATCATATTCAAATTGGAACTATGATTTGAGAGAATTACCTTAGAAATCTAACAGGGAAAAAAATGCCTTGTTATAAAATAAGGGTCAAGTGTGTGGTGGACATTTATCGAAAGATTGACCAGAAGTCCTAAGGCAACTGTTTCTCACAATATAATCAACGTAGCTCTTTCAGCAAAATTAACAGAGATGCTTATTTAAAGTGTATATTCCTTGGCCCCACCTCTAGCCAACTAAATTGGCATCTTGTCCGAGGGGAACTGAGGTCCTACATTTCAATTTAACCAATTTCCAGGCAATTTTCATACACATTAAGTTGGAGACTGTCTCCTGCATTCTTATTCTTAACTATCTTTCTTATGTCTTTTGCAAGTACTCTATTTGTACTAGTACCATTAGTCAGTCACTGTGAACGCAGATCTTCCATAAACATCAGAAAATGCTTTTGATAACTCCAATTTGGATAGTGGATGTCATTAGGGAGAGAGCCCTTGGAAGGCAGCTGCAAACAATTGTCACTCCACTGCACTTACCATCAGACACAGGGCACTTTAGGTTGGCCCATCACACTGTTTCATTTTTTGGTACTTAGTCATTTGTTACAATAAAAATTAAGTTACAGGGAAGGAACACTGTGACAGGATAATGGACTCCTGCTCAGAAGAAACCAGCCTGCCTCCAATTCATCACAACATTTATAGTGCATTAGAAGACATTACAGTGACAACATCATTCCTTTGGGGCAGGAAGAAAAACCAGATTGAGTAGGAAAGAGGGAATTTACTTCACGAACTTGGCAAAAGTGAAATAAAAATAGAATTCAGGGGCTGTTTAAATTGCCATGTTCAGCAAAGGACAAGGAAAAAGCTAACCATCTCTGAGACTAACCTTCCAATATGTTAAAAAATTAGCTTATTTCAACTTCCATCCCATGAGCAGTTTGTGGGTAAAAATGGAATGGCTGCCTGAGGAATAACAGAGAGGCACAGAGAAAATGGGCAAAGTTAAGGCAATTTAAAATGATTAAAGCCCACAAAATATTTTGCAAATATAAAATCCTGGAGAGAAGCTTAGTAATAATATTTGTCCAACGAACTGGGCCAAAGATATCCATATTGTCTAGGTATTTTAATTGGAGGCCTGAAGTATCATTATAAAATCATAAGAAATCTATGTCTGTGTTCTCATAAAAATAAAAATGGCTGTTTGATGTTGGAAAGTTCTGTTTTGAGACGTAAGAGCTAAAGGAATGTGGTGCTGGGCAGGCATGGCTGCCAATTTTGACCTGGGAACTTAATAACTTTATAGTATTTTTACTAGTATGCCCTACACCACGTTAAGCCTGGGGGGGAAAAATGAGAGGCAACTTGGTATAATGGGAGCAATGTCTTAATTCTGGGACATTTAAAAAAAAACCTCTACATTTATTAAAGCGACATATTTCATAGATCTCAGATCTTTGGTTGGGGGGATCCAATGTTCTCCTTAATAAAATCTTTAATTCACTTAAGAATCGATTTGAACAAAGCTTGTGTGGTCTCATTTTCTTTCCCTGTCAATCTGTGTTATTTCCAGGTTGAAAGGTAATTTTGACCATAAACATGGTTTCCATCACACATTTCTAATTTTAACCTATTTGTCTCCATTTGATTTACATTGGGTCTAAAGCAAATTAACTATTGTGAGTTTTTATTGAAAATTAATTAGGTGGCTAAAGTGCCCATGGCAGACTCTCTCAGTAGATGTTTCTCTCTGGGTCGCCAGCCTTCTCTAGTTAAAACACCTAGCAACTTAAAAAAAAAAAAAAATCCATAAAACGAATGATATAATTAGTTCCAGAGTGGAACTCAATCTCTTTGAAATCAGATGCTTTCTTCTAGTGCTGAAGGGCCATGCCATAGTAAGCATTTTATGGCATCAGGGGATTTTCCTGGGAGTAAAGAGTAGCTCATTCTAGCTGAATCACCTCCCATGACTTACAAAAGATGTCCCTGTGGTACTAAATATAGCTGCATCTATGGTCTGATTCCTAAGTCAAAGCAAGGAGAAAGAGGGAAGCTGATTGACAACACCATAATGGTTTAAAAAATAAGCAATCGAGGTCAGAAAATAGACTCCCTGAGTGTATGTGTATACGTGTAAGCGTGTGTGTGTGTGTGGGGGGGTGTATGAGAAAGAGAGAGATGTTATACTTAGGAAAAACCAGGATGTAAATGTGATTTATTGTAAATAGTTCCACAACATTAAAATGAGTTTTTATTTTCTATGTATGCTGCTTCAAAGAAGAGCTCTGTGGGCTCATAAAAATGCAGAGAACAAATAGGGGCCTCTAAGTCCAATTTATATGCCATGCCCACTGTGCACTGAGACACATACAATCTGTAAAATGTCAGCTTCAAAGTTCCACCAAGATCAGTGTTAACCCTGACCTCCGGCCTCACCGCCTCTGGCTGGGCCTGTGTGCTTTCTTTACCAGCTGTTTTAGATAAATGTGTTCCATTTTTAAGAGATTGTCTCAGCGTTTTTTACATGAATTGTGGTAATATTATTAACTCTCACTGGAGAAACCACCTTTTCTAAGAGGGCTTTACAGAGGAACCAATCACTTCATGCTCCATGCAGAGAGTAGTGGATTAATAAATATGTCATTGTACAGAAAATATTTAAACAACTGGGAGAAAACAGCAAGGCACACAACAAAAGGAAAGCATATTAGTAGTGTTTCCTGTCAAAATACACAGAGGAAGCACTTTATTTGGACCATTTTCTCCATAAAGAGACATGGCGGGCCAAGATAAACACAGTGAAGGAATCTGGTTTATCCCACTTTGGAGATTGGAGACCATCAGCTCAACCAAAGTTATGAGACCAAAACCAGGTTTTCTCTCTTGAGGCTGCTAAGCGAAGCCATCAACAGAGGCACGCAGATAGACTTAGTGGATCGATATTACACAGTCAAGAAGCATATACAGTTTCTTACCTGGTTTAATGAAATAATTCACTTATTAGGATCAATAAGCAGAAAACTCAGAGCAACATATATAAAATTTTGTGACGAGGATTTACCCAACTAAGACTATAAACAAAGGTTTCAGTCAGAGTCTGAGGACATTTTTCCATTTCAGTGGAACAAAGTAAACCCTAAATTCATATTTACTGAGCGCTTCCTGAATGCAATGTAGTTCTTGATGTAGAGTGAGTTTGAAGACATAGAAAAAATATATAATTGCTACTAACCTAGAGAATTAACTTTCTAGGATCAAAAAACCAGTCATACTTCACAGGGATGAGCACTGTCAGCAGGAAGAGGGAGCACAGACCGAACCGCAATTATGACAGAAGGCGATACACGCATGGTGAGCTTCGCTGAGGGAGATGGGCCCTAACACCCACTCTGACCAGCAACGGAGCAGACCCAGGCGAGAAACCGGGAAATGGAATGCTATTCTATTTACTAAGGGAGACAGAGAATGGAGGGGAGACAAAATAAGACCACCTTTGGGTAAGAAACATTCAGTGTGAACATCCTGAAGAGAGGGAAGTGGAGGCAGGGGAGCTGACTGAATTCACTCCTGGTCAGTTTTTACCAGCTGTCAGTGTCTCTCATCTAGAAATTCTGGCTGGTACCCATTTCGACAAGCCAGGGAACTATGATTTATGACACATTCAAAATTTAAGAAGATAACAGAGAATATTATAAGATCCTGAAATTATCACAGCTCCCTCAAATTCACATGCATTTGACATAAGATCCTAAATTTTCACCATTAAACCTTGATGCTCTAAAACAATTAGAATTTTTTTCATGTATAAAGACTGACATTATGTAGATTGAATAAGCCACGGCTAGTACTTTTTAACATGAAAAGCTTCCTCAAAATAGATAAGACTGTCGAAAACCACTGGAGAAATTATTTTGGAAAGGTGGATGTGCTCATTCTAGGATATCATATTATTAGTGAATTTGGCACTTCCAAATGTATTACCCAAAAGCATTAAGTCTACACCAGGTGAGAAGGTTGTTTTTGAAATTGATCTTGTACAATTGTCCCTTTTAAGTGGCTGCTTTCATGAACCAGCCAGTATTTATATATTATTATAAAGATAATACCCTTACTTACCTCACAAGGGTGTTTTGAAAATTAATTAATGTTTGCTAAGTACTTTGAGTTCTATAGATGAAAGGTGGGGTGGAAATGCTAAGTAGTATTATTATTTTCATCTGTATTTGAACTTGTCTCCTATAAGACAATTTTTTTAAGATAATGATCTCTCCTTTGGGGAGAAAAGGCAAAAATTGCCTCATCCACAATCAAACCCTCATAAGGAGGACAGGTGTAATTATTAGGATTTGGCTAAAGAGTAGATTGAAGTGGATGGCAAACTTCAAAGAATGTATTCCCAATTCCCAAGACCTCTTCTGGGAGTCCCAAAAGTATCAAGTTCATCTTGTGATTTCTGCTGAGAAATGGCCAAATGTAAGGGGTGGGGCCAGCTGGGCATTTATGTGGCATATAAATAACAACCCAAGCCCTTTCAACTAAGCTCCCTGCTGTTAGGTGCCGTGAGGGCCACAATCTGCTTACTGAAGAGAAAGATGTTCCCTTACTCCTGCCAAGAGGTTAAAGGACAACATGGAAGGAATTGGTTTGGCTAAACCAGTTGGCTAAAGTGGCTTGAGAGGAACTGATTTTGCTCTGCTCTGGGTCCTCAACCCTAATTTTAACCCTGGTCAGTGCAGCAGGAATGGTTGCCACAGACCTCAGTGGGCCCATCTGAGAATGTGTAAGACTGGATGAAGAAGGAGCAGTACAAATCTCCAGAGCCCCCAAAGCTCAGAAACCTTGTCCCCTCCCCGCAAAAGACAGTGCATTTCTCACAGGCAAGGGATGGTTCTGGGTTAACAGTGCCCTTTCCAATACTCGGCAGGTACAGAGCTAGTGAAGGAAGAAGCCATGCTGTCCTGGTTGGTGGGGGGCGGGGGGAAGTCCAGGCACACCAAGAAGACCGAATTCCCTTCAGGAAAAGTGGTTCGAGATTCCCTGAGGTTTTCTGACTCTGTTCTTTGGTAGAGATGTTCATATAACCAGAGAAATAATTAAAATAGCCTCATTGTTATTTTCCCCCAAATTAAAGGTTTGCCTGCCATCAATGACCTCCCTCTCAAAAACTGACACGATTGTTGATTTTTTGAATTTTTTTAAGATTTTATTTTTTTTATTCTTTTGAGAGATGGAAAGTGAGAGAGAGAGAAAGAGTGGGGTGAAGTTCAGAGGGAGAAGCAGACGCCTCATGGAGCAGGGAGCCCAATGTGGGGCTTGATCCCAGAACCCTGGGATCATAACCTGAGCCGAAGGCAGACGCTTAACTGACCGAGCCACCCAAGCGCCCCTGGATTTTGTTTAAATCATAATATTTTTATGTCTTCACCTCCAATATTGGACATTGTCGTTTAAGTTAATTTGTATTGTTCCGGGGCATTCGCAAACAAGTTTTAGAATCACTAAGCAATAGCCAGATGATAAAACATCAAAAAGACTGAAAGCTCCCTGAAGGAAGGAGAAGTGCCTTTTTCAGCTTCTTATTTACAGAGGAGGAAATTGAGGCTAAGGAAGCTTAGAAAACTTGCCCAAAGTTGCCCAACTAGGAAGTAGCAGATTAGAAACTAGTGTGATGAAGCATTTTGATTTTGAAAGTCAGAGAACTGAGCCACTAACTCTCTTCACGATGTCCTCAAAACAGAGTTAAAGAGGAATTTGCAAAGCATATTTTATTTTATTTAAAGATTTTATTTATTTGACAGAGAGAAACACAGCTAGAGAGTAAACACGAGCAGGGGGAGGGAGAGAAGGAGAAGCAGGATTCCCTGCTGAGCAGGGAGCCCGATGTGGGGCTAGATCCCTGGAGTCTGGGATCATGACCTGAGCCGAAGACAGAGGCTTAATGACTGAGCCACCCAGGCGCCCTGAAAAGCATATTTTAAAGCCTCAGGATACATGTTACATACAAGGAAACCTAGTCTTTTTAAAAGCACTCACTCTCTCCCCTCCATCCCTGCCAAATTAAGGACCAAGGATTCAGAAAATATCTAAATTCCACTGCATCCAAGGAAAAAAGTTTGGCAGGATATGTCAAGTTTTCTTTGAATGTTTTTGACCTCACTGACCTATCTCAAACACACCCCTTTTCCCCGAACAGTCTTGACGTCTACCACATGCTTTCAGGTTTCTCAGAATTACTCCTGCTCACAAAGCAGATAAATTCCGGTCTGTGCACAAGTAGGTTGGAGCTCCCACAGACATTTAGATGGAAAAGAAACAGTTTGGCTACAGCCAGTTAAGCTGTTTTTAGAACCCAGGCACAGAATAGACAGAGCTTTTTTAAAAAACTCACTTAACCTAAGCATCAACATGCTCTAGAAGTTACAAACCTCAACAGAATTTGTTTCTAGGAACCTAAAAAAGAACAGTCTTGTGGGTTTCGTATTTAATTCAATAAAATTTAAAAGGTGACAAAAAAAAAAAACACAAAACATTTTTTCTACTCCAGAAGCACTACTTTAAAACATTTTCCACTTGTTAGTTCAGTGTTGTGCTAGTTTGTCCTCATTAATCCAGCAGGGGTCACTGTTGCCCACCATACACTCAAAAGATTCCATTGCTTGTCTGCCTATTCCTTACCAGGGGCTTTATTTCCAGCAGCAGCATGAATATGGGCAAAGACATCAGCCCCTAAATATCGAAGAGAAAAGAATCCGTGGTTTTGAAGATGGAATTGTGATACTGGGAAAATAGATACTTTCGTAATAACGGTATATGAATAGGAGGTTTCAAGGTTGACGTTAAACTTGTCAATTTATTGGACAAATTGCAAATTTATAGCTTATTTCCATCCTTGCTGCTAAATCTGAGTATACATGGGGTCTCTCTTCTCTGTGTCATTGTCAAGCGGGGCGACAAGGGAGAGGGGGGTCAAGACGCTGGTGTCCACGAGGGCCTCCCTGTTCGCTGCAACCTTGCTAGAACAATGAGGATCCGGCCTGCTGGGCCCTCAGGGATCCTCCTGTCTTGGAAGGAAGTTAGTCTTTAGCTGTGCCAGCTTCCTCTTCAGAAATGCAGGGCAAGTTCAAGTTCGCACCAGCTGTCTGGGGCAGATCTGAGTCTGTGGTGACATGTGAAAGTTGTGTTGGGGAAAGGCAGATCTTCCTGCCTTCCACACATTGGTGGTTCTCTTGAGGCCACAGGTGCAGACCAGATAGCAAGCTGCCTGGCATGGCCACGTTCTGACACCATGGAGGGAGGAGTGGGGCTCTAATACAGAGGAAAGTGGTCTAGTGAGGACAGAGCTCCCTCAGGAAGGACACAACACAAATAAAGCACCGCTTTGTGATTGCTATAAGCTGGTCAGTGGGTGAACGTCGACATTTAAAGCGAATATTTAAAAGACTCATGTTTATTCTGTTCCCTCTATCTCTTTTTCTTTTTAATACTTGAGACTTGTAAAAAATAGATCTTAGTTTTCAAGTTTTAGGTTCGCAGCAAAATTGAGCGGAAATCGCCGAGAATTCCCAAATACCCCATCCCTCCCCCCACAACACACACACAGCCTCTCCTCCATCAACATCCCCCACTAGGGTGTTCCATTAGTTACAATCAGTGCACCAACACTGATGCATTGTTATCACCCAAAGACCATAGTTTACATTGGTGATGGACATTCTGAGTTTTGACAAATGTATAATGACATGTACCCACCATTACGCCATATGGAATATTTTCACTACCCTAAAAATCCTCTGTGCTCTCCCTATTCGTCTCTCCTTCCTCTCTAACCCTTGTCAATCATGGATCTTTTTACTCTCCCAATAGTTTTTACTTTTCTAGGATTTCACATAGTTAGAATCACACAGTACATAGTCTTTTCATATTCACTTCTTTCACTTAGTAATATACCTTTAAGGTTCCTCCATGTCTTTTCATGGCCTGGTAGCCCTTTTTTTTTTTTTTTTTTTTTTTTGGTGCTAAATAATAGTCCATTGTCTGGATGTATCACAATTTATCTATCTGTTCACCTACTGAAGGGCGTCTTGATTGCTTATGACAATTGTAAATAAAGCTGCTAGAAACATCTGTGTGCAAATTTTTGTGTTGATACAAGTTTTCAACTCATTTGGGTAAGTACCAAGTATAGCATTGGCTGGATCAAATAATGACCTTGATACCTTTTCATTATGGTCTTCACAATTGTTGTGTAAACATTCTACCTTCAAAATTTTAGAACAGAGGCATTCTTCCCTTTGGAGCTTATTTTCCAGTAGATGACTGACTATTCCTTCTGCTCCAGGATTTCAGCACCAAGTCCTGGAGAAGTGCCTGTGTCTGAGCTGTAACTGTCAAAGGAGAAGCAACCGGCAGTTGGTGTTGATATCTCTTCAGCTGGAGACATACGGAGGTATAAGTGGTTTTATGAGTGGCTTATCCAGAATTAGACCAGACCATATACAATAAAGAACACTGCTTACAGTGCTGGAATTTCCAATTGCTTGTTGCTCATATAAATTGGGCCATGGAATTAGATTCGCTCCAACTTCACATTCTGGAGGAAAAAAGAAAATATTGTATTGCAGCGGTGGTCATGGTGGGAGAGGTATGAGCAGGAGGGGGGCCTCATTGAATAATTTGATGCCAATTCCGATTTCCAGCATTGGATACTTGTCAAAAGGAGTTGGAATTTCTGAGGTATGTCCTTGTTGCTTTTTACCACATGAGCTTTCCTAATTTAGACCCCTTAGAAGGTACCAGTGGTTATGGCCTTGGTAGGTTTCTGTGTAGATTGAGAACTGTTAGTCACTCAGCACTCGCCCTCTGTGGGCACCTTCTACAGGTAGAGGGTGCAGGTCAATATTTTTGCTTTGTTTACACGGCTGTCATTGGTCTGTCATTCACATCTTTTTTGTCTGATTGACAATTTTTAGTTCGCAGTAAATAGTTTTCCAAAAAATAAACCAACTCCAGATTATTTTGATGGTTAAGGTAATATACTGAAAGAAAAATGCAAGTCTCCCAATAACTCCAGGGGGTGACCTCCAGCTGAATGGAGGAAGCTGGACTCTAGGAGTCGTCCAGCCCACGAGCCCAGGAGTTCCAGAGAACACTGAGAAGATAAAGACACGGAAATTGATTTTAAGGGAGAAATCCTGTTGTCAGAGGTTAAAACTCACGAAGACTGGGGTAAGTTTGATGCATTTCTTTGTAGCAGACCCCAAACTATATGAGGTGGTCCTGTAGGCACACAGTTGTGAAACAAGCCTGGAAGATTGTCTTCCACCAAGAAGTTGATGTTTTTAGAATTATAGAAAAATAAGTCCATAGGGACATGGAGGTCAGACTATCTAAAACTTCCACATGATCTCTACTATTGTCCTCAGGTAACCAGGTAACCTCAATTCTTTTCTCTCTTGTTTTAAAATTTAATTGTATTTTTTCAGTGTTCCAAGATTCATTGTTCATGCACCACACCCAGTGCTCCATGCACTACATGCCCTCCTAGTGGAGGGTATGTTAAAGTCCTTCCTAAGTCAGATGTCCTATGGTTTATTTTTCTCTTCTTTCCAATCATTTCATCAAAACATCCTTTGATCAACTCGCTTTCAAAATTATCTGGCTTTTCACTTAAATCAATTCTAAAGGGGCTGAAGTGTGCATGGAACATACAGAGAGGAATATTAAAGATAATTAAAAACTTAAATAGGTTGTGTTTCTACAGAGTTTTGAAAAAATGTCCAGTGCCCAGGGAACTTTTTGCCTTGGTGGGGCACTTGCTTTTTGGCAAATCATCATTTAGTTTAGTTCATCAATTTTTTTTTGAGAGAGAGAGAGGGAGAGAGAGGGGCAGAGGCAAAGACAGAATTTTAAACAGACTCCACACCCAGCCTGATGCAGGGCTGGATCTCATGACCCCAAGATCATGACCTGAGCTGAAATCAAGAGTCAAATGTTTGACTGAGCCACTCAGGTGCCTTCATCAAATATTTTCTAATGATCACTCTTGCCAGATGCTGCAGTAGGAGAATAAGACATTGTCCCTGCCCATATGATGCTCCCAAGTGCCAGTGGGGAGGTGGGACATTTCCATGTGCTGTGGGGGTGCTATGGCAGAGGATGGTTGGAGAGGCAACTCAGCCTGGAGATCTTACACCTGAGCTGCTTCTCAAAACCAGAAGTCAGGCATGTTGACTATGGGGCAGAAGAAAAGAGGATCTCACGTAGCAAATGACATGATCAAAAGTATTAATGTGGCTGTTCCCTGAAGGAGGAGAGCTGAAAAGAGATGATATTCAAAGGGCTACATGCACCCAACGTTTATAGCAACATTACGTACAATAGCCAAATTATGGAAGCAGCCCAAGTGTCCACTGACGGATGAATGGATGAAGACAATGTGTGTGTGAATATACACACACATACACACACAGTGGAATATTACTCAGCCATAAAAAGAATGAAATATTGTGCTTTGTGACAACATGCATGGAGCTAGATAGTATGCTAAGTGAGATAAGTTAGTCACATAAAGACAAATACCACATGATTTCACTCATATGTGGAATTTAAGAAATAAGATAAACAAGCAAAGGGAAAGAAAGAGGAGAGACAAACCAAGAACCAGGCCCTAAACTATAGAGAATGAACTGACGGCTACCAGAGCAGGGAGATGGGGGAAATGGGTGATGGGGATTAAGGGGCTGCACCTGTTGTGATGAGCACCGCGGGTGCATGGAAGGGTGAATGACTACATTGTGCATCTGAGACCGATATAACACTGTATATTAACTACACTGAATCAAAATTAAAATTAATTTTCAAAAAAGAAGGGAAGGAAGGAAAGAGATGAGGCTGTGGGAGTGTCCAGGTATACACCATGGGGCTTGGGCTCTACACTGCAGGGGATGTGGAGTCACAGCAGGGTTTTAAGCAGGAAATCGTTTTTTTAGATGGAATATCCTAATGCTTATGTGGAGGATCATGGCTTGGAGGGTGCAAAACCAGAAGCAGAGAAATTATTGAGAAAGCTTTGTCAAGTTTCAGGACTAAGAAGAGAGGTATGAATTCCTGACTCCCAAGCAAGTTGAATGGGAAAATTCTTCTAAGTACAAATATGTTGCAGCGCACTTCCTATTTGTCCAGGCGACAAAAGCACCTTAGGAGCAGGAAGACTAGCCCCACAGGCACCCAGTCTTCCTGGACGCTCTCCCTCACGTCACTGAACATCCCAAGACCAGAGGCCACCAACTACTGGGTGTGACTTTGGAAACAGAGACAGGCACTTCTTCCCCACCTCCTTCCAGGTCCACTCACTGATATTTCCACAGTAGCATATTTTAGGACTAAAAATAAAATACCTGCATAAGCTTACCTTCTCTTCCATACTTATTAGGTTTGGGATGCTAAAAAAATCTGAGCACTGTAATAGGTTGAGTGATCTGACATCAGATCCTGTGTGGTTATTTTCTGTTTGCCCTTCTAGATGGATTCTCTGCCGTTCCAGGACCTACTCTGTGCCCCCAGGAGGCTGGCCCCTAAAGCTTTCCCCAGACTCTTCGGCATTGGTGCTGGTTATGGTCCCTGGTGCTCCACATCCCTCACCGATTCCCTTTACCTGCCCATACCTCGTTGCCCAGCTCCTTCGTTAAATTTTCCTCAGTCAACTCTGATATGGGTCCTTTCCTATGCTTGCACTCTTGTAGGGGTAGGACCCTGAGCCCCTGAGCATGAGAGTAGCCATGGAGAAAAGAAGAGACTAAGAAATTTCTGGAGTCTCCTAGGACCTATGGGCTGTGAGTGCCCCTCCGCCAGGTTCCTGCTTTGCCTCATGCTTATGCCATCTAAGAAAAAGGTAGTCTCCCAGATCTGGTTTGAATTTATGTTTTTAAAAAAATCTGAATTGATTTGTACATTGCAATCTGTAATTCATAACCACTCCATCAATAAGCATTTCTTGTCTAAGTGTGTAACTTAGCAGCCTCATCACACGGAGGGAAACAAGAAACATACAGATATCATCTAACGTTGGGCGCCTAACGGAGTCTTGAGGGTTAAGAAACAGTCCCATGCTCTACCTCAGGTACAGTAGGTTTACCAGAGGTTTCCTTTTGTGTTTAAACAATAAAGTAGTTGGTGGTCCGCTGGCTACAGCCTGTGGCACATTCCTTGGTTTTATTAGGATAAGTATAAGCCTCTAAGACCCACCCTGATGTCAGCGGCAGGTTTTATAGAACACTCACAAGTTTCTTCTCGTTGTGTTCAGGGCTATATAAAGTGTGAGGCATAATAGGGAACAGGTTGGAAGACCAGTGGAGGACCAACCAAAGTCCCAGTTCCTGATGTGAATATTTAATAACTCCTCATTACAGGGAAAGGTTGACTACCAGATGCCTGTGACCAGCGGCTCCAGAGCCCCCTAAAGCTCTGAATGACTCCAGAAGCAGGAGTGCGTTTCTGCAGTTACTCTGCCATTCAAACAGGCTGGAGGTCAGGACGTGGCCGGTCGACTTAGGAAGGCTGGAGACGAGCACTGGCTGCAAACATCTTGTCTGTTCTCCAGCTGCCAAGTGGCTAATGACTTCTGATGTGGTGATTTTCTGAGGTGATAGAGCACAGTAGGTTTAAAAAAAGTTTTTTTTTAAATAAACTCAAAAGCATTGGAACACACATAAACTCCACATTGGCATGGATTGCTAATACACCATTTTAGGATGTACTTTTATAGAGGCCCCTGAGAGCATCACCTGAGCTTGAACTTTGGTTAATTGGCATGACAGTGACCTAGTTCTGCACTCCTGGGCTGAAAAAAACCCTCACACTTTGTCAGGTCCTAGACGATGTTATTCATCCAGCTGTGTTTTGACCACAGCTGGTCTGGGAATCGAATCTTCTTGCATTTCCATGGTCTATGAAGTTTTGTGACAGAATGCTCTTGGGGCGGCCTCCTGCCTCCCTCCCTGGGGCACGCAGGAGGAAAGGGTCTCTTGCCGCTCAGCCCTCCACCACATGGTGTGCCCTCTCTCCCGGAGCGCTCTATGGCCCCAGATCGACACCAAGAAATTCCAGGCTGCGGTGCTGTGTTCCTGTCACTCCCCAGCCTCCCCGTGCCAAGAAAGCACTTCAAGAGCAACTGCTTATGATAAAGTTGCTTTTACCCAACATTTTAATACGTAAGATGCATCTATGAACTGGGCTTAAAAAGCTGAATCTGAGCCACAGGTAACAAGTTATTTGAAACATGTTGCTTTCTTTCTTTAAAAATAAGTCCAAAATGGGCATAGCTATATGTTACTATCCAGCTTCAAACCATGGCTTTCAAGGCCTCTTAAAATCAAATGCAAAAACCGTTAACACTGTGGATAAGGCCATGTTTGCTCTGGCCCTTTGCTTTATCTGGATGTCCTCTTTCCTCCAATCTGCAGCCCCTCTGGCCTACATTCAGCTTCTTGAATTCACCATTCTTCAGGGTCTCTGCACATGCCATTCTCTACATCCAAAATGTTTTCCTTCTGTCTCCTTCCCTTCCCCTTCAGAGTCTAGATTTAATGTGATTTCTTCAGGGATGCCTTCCCAAACTCTAGCTTAGATCAAGTCCCCATTGACTTCATAGTCCCCTCGACTTCTCTATTGAGCCTATTGTCATTGGAAGCAATTAATTATTTGTATAATTACTTATTCAGTGTCTCATTCTTTTCTAAACTGTAGGTATCAGGAGATAATGGGGCCTGAATTCTCATTACCTGGCATATAGGTGAATGTCTGTTGACTTAATTATTTAAACAATGCATGCTTATTACA
>PITA01029369.1:0-17992 GCA_004023965.1 Spilogale gracilis | reverse complement strand
TTAGGGCGCCTGGGTGGCTCAGTGGGTTAAAGTCTCTGCCTTTGGCTCAGGTCATGATCTCAAGGTCCTGAGATCGAGGCCCACGTCAGGCTCTCTGCTCAGCAGCGAGCCTGCTTCCTCCTCTCTCTGCCTGCCTCTCTGCCTACCTGTGATCTCTCTCTGTCATATAAATAAATAGAATCTTAAAAAAAAATCTTAGAAAACATATTTTTGTATGACTTAAATTCTTCCAAATTTGTTGAGGTTTGATTTATTTCCCCAAATGTGGTCTAACATGGTGAATATTCTGGTAATTTGAGAAGAATGTGTATTCTGTTACCTTTTGGTTGTTTGTTCTATAAATGGCAATTAGGTCAAATATATCTTTAGTGTTATGCAGATGTTTCATATCCTTTCTGATTTTCCATCTTCCTGTTTTATTAATTATTTAGAGAGGAGTACTGAAGATTCCAATAGTAAATATTATAGATTTTTCTGTCTCCTTTCATTCTTTGCTTCATGTGTTTTGAAGCTCTACTGTTAGGTACATAAATGTAGGATTATTATATCTTTTTTGGTGAATTGAGTCCTTTATCATTAAATAATACTCCTCTTTATCCTTAGTAATAGTCTTTGTTCTGAACTGTGCATTGTCTGATATTAGTATACGTACTCTAGCTTTCTCTTGATTAGTGTGTGCATACTTTATCTTTTAATATACCTTTATTTGTACTTTCTCTTAGTATATATTTAACAATGGATTAATTAACATTAACAATGTTTTGTTTTTTTAATAGACAATGCCGACTTGAATTTTTGTGTTTAAATCATATATATATATAATATATATATATTATATATATACACATACATACACACACACTATTACTTATAGTCTCTAAATTGTAATGGTGTCATTAATAGCTACCATATTGCTAGTTTTTTCATCTATTTTTGTTCTTTTTTCTTCTATTTTGGCTTATATTTGAATTCAGTACATTTTTAAGATCATATTTTCTTTACTATTATGTGTTCTATCTCTTATGTTAATTTATTTTAATAATTACCTTTGGGTTGACAGTACACATCTTTAGTTATTGTAGTCTACCTTCAAGTGGTAGTATTCCATTTTACATATAGTAGAAGAATATATGACAATATACTCACAATATCTCCTTCCAACCTTTTGTGCTACTGTTGTCTCATACATTTTAATTTTATATGTGTTCTAAACTCGCAATATATCACTTGTTTTTATTTAGACAGCCAATGATATTTTAGAGATTAAAATAAAAAGAATTGTCTTTTATATTTATCATATTAACCATTTCCAGGGCTCTTCATTTTTTTGTGTAGATCCAAGCTTCTGTCTATTGTCATAGTCCTTTCTCCTGAAGAATTTTCTTGAACATTTCTTGTGGTTCACATATATTTTTAATGAATTTCTAGTTTCTGTTTGTTGTGGAGTCTTTGTTTCTCCATCATGTTTTTAATATTTCCATGACATAGAAGGTTGATAGTTTTCTTTCAATGCTTTAAAAATGTCATTCTGTTTTTTGTTTTTGTTTTTGTTTTTGTTTTGATTTTTGACATAGAGTTTCTGGCAGAATGTCATGGTGTATTTTTGTGTCTTTGCTTTTTCTGTATTATGTGACCTTTTCTGTGAATGATTTCAAGATTTTCTTTCTACCTTTTGTGCTCAGCATTTTCAGTATCATGTGTCTAGATATATTAATTTAATTTAGCTTTTAATTTTTAAATTAATAAATTAGTTAATTTAAAAAGCTTCTATGCTTTTCTAAGCTTCCAAGACCTGTGGTTTCATATTTTTAATCTTTTTGGAAAATTTTCAACCATTGTCATGTCTTTAAATATTTCTTGAATTCTTTTTCTCTGTCTTCTTATGGGATTACAATTATGTGTGTGTTAGACTCCTCGATGGTGCCCTAAAACTCTTGGATGCTCTCTTCTGCTCTACTTTTCTAGCTCTTCTTGTGTGTGTTTTAGTTTGGGTGAAATCTAGTAACCATCCTTGGTTGCATCAAGTGTACTGATAAGCCTTTTGAAGGCATTCTTTATCTCTGTACCCATGATTTTTAGCACCTGGCATTTCTCTTTGATTATTTAATATCCTTTCCCTTCCCCATCTGTTCATCCTGAAAATCCCCATTAATTCATGCATGTTGTCCATGTCTTTCATTAGATAATATATTAATCATAATTATTTTAAATTTCCCGTTTAATAAATACATTAACTAGGTTGCTCTGAATCTTATTCTATTGATTGATTTGTCTTTGACAATGGATTGGGTTTTTTGTGTTTTGTGTGTTGTGTGTGTGTGTTTTGCATTTTGGATTTCTTATATTGATTATTGGACATAGTGTGTAGAAGACCAGAGGCTGAAGTAACTAGTATTCATGACTAACTTCTTTCTGTTAGGCCATTGGTGTGGAATATTGTTTCCATCTAGTAAGGATTTCAATTGGATTTTGGTTTTATTATTGCTATGGCAAACTTTAGTGCATCAATAGTTTTACATTTCTTTCTTATTGTCTTTTTCTCATCATGGTGTTGGTTGTTTAGTAGGTCTTTTTCAGTTCCTTGTTTTACTCTTAAGTTTTAGGATTTCTCTGATCTCTCTCCATGCTCTTATTCCTTCTGTAGTGGTGGGATGCCATTCATAGTTTTGCTACTTGTTAGCCTGGTGATTGAGTGCAGGGGAGTTCTCTGTTGTTTTTGTTAAACCTCTGTTTAAGGCATTTCCATTTCATCCTTGGAAGGTAAAGACCTTTTTTCCAACGTTCTGCAGCCCAGTAAGGGTAAGAGGCCAGGGAAATTAAGCATCTAGTTTGTGTTCATTTGCTCATTTTCTCTGTGATGTTATGGTATCTATCCTGCTGTAATTTAGAGACCCTCTCTATTTAAATTTCTTTTTTTTTTTTTAAGATTTTATTTATTTATTTGTTTGACAAAAAGAGACAGAGAGTGATAGAGGAAGCACAAGCAGGGGAAGCTGGAGAGTGAGAAGCAGGCTTCCCGCCAAGCAGGATCCTGGGATCATGACCTGAGCCAAAGGCTTAGTGACTGAGTCACCCAGGCACCCCTCTTTTTAAATTTCTTAAGATAAACAAAATGAAACAAATATCCCTCCAGGCTTCTGTGAGAATGGAGATATAGTTATATAGCTGATCACAGTGGAAAAGAAATTGACTATAGCTTTCCAAGAAAATTTTCAAAAAGTCTTTCATTTTAGCCATTTACTCTCTACTTCATTTTACTGACCATTCCTAAGAGTTGGGGGACATTTTGAGTTATAAATCGTGTTATTTTATAGAATTTCTCAGTGTACCTTAGGATTCAGCATTTTTTTTTTCAAATTTCTTTTTTTTTCTTGTGGGGAAACTGGATTCTCTCTCTCTCTTTTTTTAACTTTAACTTTATTTTTTTTTCAGTGTTCCAAGATTCATTGCCCATGTCCCACACCCAGTGCTCCATACAATAGGTGCCCTCAGTACCCACCACCAGGCTCTCCCATCCTCCCACCCCCTCCCTCCAAGTCCCTCAGTTTGTTTCTGTGTCCAAAGTTCCTCATGTTTCATTTCTCTCCCTAAATTACCCTACTTCCCATTTACTTTCCTTCTCCTACTGTCTTCTATGTTACCCCCTATGCACCACAAAAAGATGGAAGAGCATTCCATGCTCATGGATTGGAAGAATAAACATTGTCAAAATGTCTATACTACCCAGAGCAATCTATACTTTCAATGCCATCCAATCAAAATTCCACCAACATTCTTCAAAGCATTGGGTCAAATTTCTTTTAAACGTAGACAATCTTCCTATTCTAGGCTTATTTTCCATTTTCTCTGATTTTATGTGTTTATACCTTTAAATTGAATTATATTACTGTTATTTTAGTGGGATTTTGGAGAGGGAGCCAAAGGAAGTAAATTTGTTTATACCTATGTCCTGTGGCTTGAAATCTTAAAGTGATTTATCATTTTACTTCTTATCCAGTTCGTCTATTGTATGTATAAACAAACTTTGGAAAGAGCCCAAATAGCCCTACTTACATGGACAGAAATAGATAAAATTGTCTAGGATCTATAATTTACATTTCATTTCTGGGATGCATGTGTTTGTCATATCTTATTTCCTTTTTAAGACTTTAGTCACCTTGATGGGAAAGTTTATATCTCACATGTTTTTACAATTCCTATAACAACTTGTCTGTCTCCTTCAGTTATATTATTTTAAACTCTTTCATGTTTTTAACAAGACTAAAATCCCACTTTTAAAGTCCCATAACTTTTGTAGAGACTTTGTGCTACATAGAGATTATTCTTTATTTTGCATTTATTTGGAGCTTTCTTCCCCCCCCCCACCCCGCAAAAAGTCATCTGTTTATGCAAATCAGAAGGATCTATTTTAAATGGGCTTTTAAACCTGAACACAATATAAAAACTAACTTCCTTCTTTTTAATGTATTTTGGAGTAAGGTTAAGTGCTTTTGGGTTAATGCAAAAGTGCCTCTTCCATTTTCTCATGAGGGATGTCACAGTATTTTAAGAAGTTGCTGAGTTTTCTAATTAGAAATTCTCAAAGTGAGGATATGACTGTGAAGTCCAGATCACTTTTATTATCCCATTTACATTTATTGGACAGCTACTTAATTTAGGGATCTGTGTGAAATACGGAGAGTGGGGGACTTCAAAGAGCAAAAAATCCTATCAGGACCCAACAAGTTGCTTAATATTACATACCTCTTCTCCATGCATAAGAACACTATAAATGTACAGACTTATTCCCATATTAATGTGTAGCCATACCCTGAAAATTAGACTGGAAAGCTTTAAAGAGCTTGATTTCATTATTTTGGGGCTCAACATTAAAGTATTCTTGCTGCCAATTAAGTTTGTTCTGCTCCAGTTCTCTTGCTGAGATTTTCACCTGAAACTCCAGTGATGTGTCTAGGTCTTGGTTTTACTTGTTTTTCTCTGTAATTCCTTATTTCCCTCAGCTATGGAAAACAGTATTTACTACTTACAATAAGCCATACCTGGTGGTTCACCCCTGCTACTACATTTTCTTGATAACAACTGCTTTTCTCAACTGTAGGGATTCTGAGTTTTTGTTTCACATATTTCTTTCACTTTACTCTGACCATGTACTGGCATGTTCCCAATTTCTGAACACTCCCAAACTCTGAACCCCTCCATGCTAATCACTGTATGTTTTCTGCTAGCTTACTCTTGAATTCTCTGTTCTCCTGAGCTTCTGCACCTGGATCTATCGCCCAGCTCAGCAACTGCTGCTTGCCCCATATCATGACTTCTGTAATCATCTTTAGTCACTTTCTGAGACAAAGCATTTATTATTCTTTAAGGATTTATAATTAGATTGAGTAAAAAAATATATGCATAAACAAACTTGAGTAACAAGATGAACTGGAATATTATCAATGCCAGGTGGAGTGGTATACCTTACCATTTATGTGACAATGATAACTGTGTCAAAAATATATTGAAAACTCTGATCTAAAGATCCAATTCACTTCAGTGTTAATTCATGTCTTTCTTAAAATTTGTGAAGTTTTCAGTCATAAATATTTTTCTATTTTATATGAGTCTTTATACACATCTCTACATTTATTATAGCAGCCATTTTTTTACTTCCAATATTTTTTCTTCCACTTCCTTTCTGCTTTTACCCTGGAACTCCTATAATGGGTATGTTGGTCTGCTTGATGATGTCCAATATGTCCCTTAGGTTTTGTTCACCTTTCTTTATTCTTTTTTCTTTCTGCTTCTAAGACCTGAAGTCAAGTTGTCTATCTTCATGTTCTCTGATTCTTTCTTCTATCTGCTCAAATCTGTTTTTGAAAATTCCTAAACTTTTTATTTCTGTTATACTTTTTAGCTATAGAATTTCTATTTGGTTGCTTTTTATAATTCCCTTTAGAATGAATATTCTCATCTTGATCTTATATCACTTCCCTGATTTCCTTTAGTACTTTGTCCATGTTTTCTTCTAGATCTCTGAGCATATTTAAGACAGTTACTCTAAAGTCTGTTCCTAGTAATTCTGATGTTTGGGTTTTGTGACTTTGAGTAGGTCATACTTTCCTGTTTCTCTTATGTCTTCATGTTTTGTTGTTGTTGTTGTTATTGAAAACTAGACATTTGAATGTTATAATGTAGTCACTCTGGAAGTTGAATTCTTCCAATTCCCATGGCTTGCTTTTTTTTTTTTAACTATTTTTCAAAGACTATATTTTTTATCCTGTTGGTAACTGAAGTCTCTGTATCTTTAGTTAGTATTATAGCATTTTGACAGAGCTTTCCTTGAATACTAGAAGCCCAAAAAACAAAACAGACAAAAAAGAAAACTCTCCCTGTTTTTGCAGATTGGCTCTGTGCTGGAGCACAATATTTGGCCAGGCTTTTGATGAGTCTTGGGATCAGCCTGAAGTAAAAGCTTGGCATCTTTTCTAAGGATGTAACTTGTCCTGGGAAAATGCCTGGCTTTCTCAATCTTTCATATAAAGAGTTCTTCTGAATATCCTAATTTCCCAAAGAATTTTCTCCAGCTTTTTCTTCTGTACCATAGCCTATCTATTATATATCTGTACTGTAACCTTTGTAGTATGTGTCTATACATTGTTAGTTTGGTCTGAAGCATTTTCAAGCAATGCTTGCTGCTTTTGAGGCCTCAGTTCTGAGTTAGGCAAAACAGAAATGAGTGTTTTGTGTCAGTCCTTAAGATAACCCTCAGACAGTTTAGAAAAATCTACACAGTAAATTGCAATCTACACACAAAAATCTACATGGTAAGGTCTGCTCTACTCGCTCCAGAACAAGGGACAAGGGTTACACAGGTTCAATATCAAGATAAACAGAGTATAGGTAAGGTATACACAATTGCAATATTCTATTCCATGTAAAATTCAATGCAGGAGTCATGGTGATGAGAAAAAATATCAAAACCAAAGGATGTTTCCAGCGGAAGTAACAAATGCCTGCAGCATGGACTGTGGAATTTAGGTATGAAATATTGAAGAAGATAAAAGAAGGTGGATGGCTCTCCTTTGAAGTGAAATGTTTATTTAATCCAAACATACATGAAAACCTGATTCCGGAAACATTTGCTGTCATTGTTCTATTTATATTTCAGGACTTGAAGAATAAAATAAGACTTCTTACACAAATGGCTTCTTTCTTCTAATAAATCCCTCTGAATCAGAGATTGTCGGATAGATTCAAGTCATTACAGATGGAAATGTGAGCTGTATGACTAAGACTCTGACTCATTTATTGGCAGCTTTTCAAAAGAAGAGATAGAAATGGAGAAGTATGAAGGTTTGCTCATGTTTCTTTCCTCGGCACAACCTACTTCCCTCACAGTCTGTTTTCGGTTACTGTCAGATTGATTCCAGAGAGGCAGCATTATGGTCAGATTTATCTTGTGTTTAGGAAAAAAGCCTTCTGTGGATTACTTAGCATTGAAAAAATGATATTTTGTATTGAGTTTTTGATCCGCACGGGATGAGTTGGAAGAGCAGCAAACACATCCGAGAATAATTTTTGATGGGGTTGCTAAACTTTCCATCATGGCTATAGCGAAGATAAATACAGTGCCTCTCTAATTTAATAAAAGTGTAAGGGAGGTGAAACATCTGCTGAAGGAAGGCACAAGCATTTCCATTTAAGTTGGGTTCTCTAGAATATTTGGATGGAAGCTGTTATATGCTTCAATTCTGCCTCTGTCACACAGTTGAGAGTGCTTATTTGTCTCTAAGATGAAGTGGTCATTCTGTTCCCATAGAAATACCATGCTCTGAAAAAAAAAAAAAAGGATGATGATGCACTGGTTTAATCAAAGCTTGGGGCACATGGGTGGCTCAGTCAGTTAAGCATCCCTCTTGATTTTAGTTCAGGTCTTGATCTCAAGGATGTGAATTCAAGCCCCACAGCGGTGTATGGAGCCTCCTTTTTTTTTTTTTAAAAAAAAAAGCTTATACAGAATAGCATATTGATAGGCCCTTGGTCCCTCCTTTATTTACTTAGAGACAAAGTATATTATTTATTTTGGTGCATGCTAAATGCCAGGCATTTTGATAGGTGCATTCACACTTAACTTTTCCTATTTTAATCTCATAATATATCTGCAAGTATTATCATTACTATTTTCACCAGGGAAGAAATGCTTCCCATATCATGTAATAAGGACTGGGCCTGGAATTTGAATCTATACCTGTACTTTTGTAAAATCTTTTACTTTAACAAGAAATGATAAAGCATGATGTGTGAGAGCAGGGTTTCTACAAACTACTACATGAGAAAGAGTTCCCTGTAGTTAAGGTAAAAAGAGCCATGCCTTTCAGCAGAATATTGAAGCTCAGAATAAAGACCAAAGTTACTTCTGTGAGCTTCCTAGATCCTATGGGAAGTGAAAGGAGTTGGGAAATTTTCCCAGCTGACCCCACATTTCCATGCATATCAGGAAACATTACCTGAAAAGTGTGGGTTAGAGATAAATAGCAGTGGCAATAGTACAGTTGGAATCCCATTAACCAACCAGATGGAGACTACCCTGATACTTCTGACTTTGGTTTTGTTTTGCTTTGTTTTTGGCTCCTTAGGGACCCCAAAGAAATTTTAGCTCAGAAGACATTTATTTGACAAGTTTATGTTTGATCTTTTTTTCCTTTCCTTTCTCTCTCTCCTCTTTCTATTTTTGTAAGAAGTTTTGCCAGTTTTGAAGCTAGAACCAAATGGGTAAGACTACCACAGGGATGATCTTAAATGAGGGACTTCTGGGGCCCTACTGTAGTAGGAAACTTATTGAAAGTCATTAGTATAATGATGTACTATATGTTGGCTAATTGAATTTACATTAAAAAAAGAAAAGAAAAGGAAATAGTAATTTACTTAATCTTGTTTAACACTATCTGCTGAAGTAAATTATAGTCCTTGAAACTTAAAATATGTGTCTTTTTATACACAAAATAATTTACTCTTTAAAGTTGACTCTGCAGTTTGAGCTGCAATAAAATTAAATTTGAAATAAGTGAAATGTTAAAAGTAAAACATTTTATTAAGAACTAAGTACTATGATTTATTTAAGATGGCATGGAGGGCATTGCTAGAGGAAGAATCAAAAATTATGTTCAAGGCGGGCAGCAAAGGTAGGGAAGACAGTGTTAGGGTAAATTCTACAAGGTGAAATGTGGGTGAAAATAGGAAGGTTGGAAGCTAGGGTATCAAGGGTAAGGCAATGTCAGAGAAATGGTCAGAACAAGTTGAAGATGTAGGGATAAGAGAATGCAGAAGTTCTAATTTTTCTGTGACATTTGGTATGCAGTGGAAGTGATTATTCAAAGGTTTCCTACAAGATGAGACATTTATTTTTTTGTCGTGTCAAATGGCTTGGGTATCAAAAAGCTCCTTGTGCATGAATTCTGTGACATATGGCAGGTTTTGCTGTTGTCGTTTTTTTGACCTTGAAGAGTACTTGATCAACACATACATCAAATATCTTTATAATTATTTTTTATCTGGAGGAAGTATATGTGAATGACCTAGAAAGTGTGAAGTCATACTTTGGGAAATAATCTTAGAAAAACCACAATATCTAATTTCTCCTACCTCTTAAAAGTGAAGCGAAAAAGAGAACAGGTGAAAGGTGTTATAGAAATGCAGAGCATTGGCCCATCATCCCATAGCCCTCACTATGCTGTCCTCAGAATGCCAGCTGGAAAATGGAAGTTGAAGCTTATTGGAACTGGCCTCCTTTAATCCATGAAATAACCTCAAAGTAATCCAAATAGAAGAAATAATCTGAAGAAGAAGCATATGATAACTCCAAATACCAATCTACATGATAATAAAAGGTGAACATAAAACTACCAAGTTTCACGTGAACAGATGCATTTTTTATCTCTATCCCAGTGAAAAAGTGAAATCGAAATTGCATTTTACAGAGTGAAAGAAGAATCTGACTCAAGGGTATAGCCATGAATTATTTCTGAGCTCTTCCATCAAGGATAGAGCACGAAGCGAGTCAGGTTCACCACTAATTTATGCAGCAGTCACATTTACAACTGAGTTCTGGGAGAGGGGAGGGTGTTTCTCAGAGATGTCAGATGATTTGAACTGTAAGCAATTTCTGTTATTCAGCCAGCAGAAAACTGTAACCCAGAGATCAAATGTAAAAATTTATTTACAATTTTAGATGGCCAGTCTGGAAACAGAGAAGGTTCCTGGCCATAGATGCTCACCTAATATAAATAGATGTATAGGTTAACTGTAGTCACTAGTCTATTACTCTGAATTTACAATAAACTTTTTTAAAAAGCATCCAAGTTTTTTTGTTTTTATTTTTGTTTTTGTTTTAACTGGTATATAAATGGAAGAATATTGTTCCAAATAGAATTGCTTCTTAAATAACAAAATCTGGGAGACATTTACAGCTGCTCTGCATCTCCATTACAATATTAAGGCACAGACAATTCCAGCTGTAGGGCATCCAGTCCTCAGGGTGTGGACTTGGAAGTATAGGAATGGGCCTGCACTGCTTCAAGCCCTTTCATCTAGCATGCTTCCATAAGAGCTTTGTATGAGGAAGTCATCTTTTCCCTTTGAGATCCTTCATTTATTTTTCCCTTCCTTAAGATCATTTATCATTTAATACTTAGTATATAACACAATATTTACATGTATCTGTCACAAATGCTCAACCCTATTCCAGAGTATATTTAAAGGGAACTGGTGAAATATGTGTGTGCTGTGTGGATACAGGAAAGAAGTTGTCTACAAAACCTCTATAAAAGAGGAATTGTCAGTTCCCATATCTTGGGGAAATGTAAAATCCTTCTTCCCCCACTCCCCTGAGCCTCCTGCTGTATTCCTGCCCTGTGTTAAAAAAAGACCTAGCTTGTGCACACTTCACACAAAGCTAGGTGTTCTGCAAAAGACAGTGGACAAGAGAAAGAGAAGCATGCACTTTTTCTTTCTTTCTTCCTTTCCTCCTTCCTTCCTTCCTTCCTTCCTTCCTTCCTTCCTTCCTTCCTTCCTTCCTTTCTTTCTTTCTTTCTTTCTCTTTCTTTCTTTCTTCTTTCTTAAAAGATTTTATTTCTTTATTTGAAAGAGAAAGAGAGAGAACAAGCAGAGGGAGCAGCAGAGGGAGAAGGAGAGGTAGGCTTCTCACTGAGCAGGGACAGGATGCAGGGTTTAATCCCAGGACCCTGGGATCATAACCTGAGCCCAAGGCAGATGCTTAACCAACTGAGTCACCCCGGTGCCCCAGCATGCCCCTTTCTAATCTTTGCTGTTAAGAAAACACAATGATGTAGTTGTTTGTATTTAGAGACATCAAATCAAATTGCTGCTTTGCCACTTCTAATAGCATGATCTTTGGGAAATTATCTGACTTTTCTAAATGTCAGTTTCTCAGTCTATAAAATGAAAACATAATAGCATCTATGTCTTAAGATTACGGTGAGGGTTAAATGAAATGTACTCAAAACTTGGTGCATATTGTTTAATTTGCCAATCATCTTGCGGAGTGAAGCTATTATCACTATTTCTCATCCTACAAATGAGGGAGCTGAACCTTACAGAAATAATTAAAATTAAAATTCCCAAGGTCATACTGTTAACAAGTGTGGGACATGGTACTAATCCACTTCTGCTTCACACTAGGTCTTGTGCCCTTCCTTGCACAATACCACTTTCTAAGTGTTCATTCATTTCTAGTAAGAAGGGTTTTGGTCACTGTCAGAACTCTGCAACATAGTTTTTGTGTTTGCAGTAAATGTAATTTGGCCTAACTCGATTGTAAAAAAGCTGTTTCCAGTTTTCCTTTTTTTTTATTATAAGAACTTTATTTGACAGAGAGAAACACAGCTAGAGAGGGAACACAAGCAGAGGGAGTGAGAGAGGGAGAAGCAAGGAGCCTGATGTGGGGCTCTATCCCAAGACTCCAGGATCATGACCTGAGCCAAAGGCCAATGCTTAATGACTGAGCCACCCAAGTGTCCCTCCAGTTATTCTACCATACTGGAGGTTCAGCCATTTCTTACCAAAACTTAGGTTATTATTTTAAACTCACGGATCTAAACATTTTCTCAAGTGTTCCTATAGTTTGATAGCTGACAGATAAATTCCAAAGGATAGTTGCAATGAAGATTTTTTTTTTTAAGATTTTATTTATTCATTTGACAGAGAGAAACACAGCTAGAGAGGGAACACAAGCAGGAGGAGTAAGAGAGGGAGAAGCAGGCTCCCTGCTTAGCTCGAACTAATGACTCCGGGATCATGACTTGAGCCGAAGGCAAATGCTTAATGACTGAGCCACACAGGTGCCTCCTCAATAAAGATTCTGTAGCTTAGGATGGGCAAAGCATATTAGTAGCTGGTAGAAAAAGATTCCTGTCTGGGTGTTCTGCAGTTTATACCTCTATTCACAAATCCAGCTGCTGCCTAATTGAAATTGCTAATAAAGTTATAATGGGTTATGTTTCCTCAAGCAAAGAGCAGAAAATCCAAACCATGGAAAATGAGCCCTGTAGGAATTGACAGCTTAATAACCAGTTGGGTCTGAAACTTTTTGGCCTGAAGATGCCTTTATGAAGACCCAAAATACGTGTTATGGATGTTGTTGTTTGTCTCTGTTATGTATTTTTTTGCTGGGTTCCATGTTAAAGTTAAAACTGAGGAATTTTTCATTTGAAAATAATAATAAACCCATTACATGTTGATGGAAATCAGTGTCAATATAAACAATATATTTTTACTGAAAAATAACTATATGTTCCAAAACAAAAAAAATTAGGAAGAAAGTAACATTGTAAAACATTTGTGCAAATCTCTTGATGGCTTAATAGAAGACAGCTGATTCCGATGCCTGGGTGGCTCAGTGGGTTAAAGCCTCTGCCTTCAGCTCAGGTCATGATCTCAGAGTCCTGGGATCGAGGCCCGTGTCGGGCTCCCTGAGGGAGCCTGCTTCCTCCTTTCTCTCTCTGCCTGCCTCTCTGCCTACTTGTGATCTCTCTCTCTCTGTTAACTAAATAAATAAAATCTTTAAAAAAAAAGACAGCTGATTCTTGTATCTTTTTCTGCATCCATTCTATCACATCATTGTACTTCTACTGACTCTGGAAAATAGCAGTGTTCACTCATGAAAGAATGAAAAAGGAAGGAAGATAACATTTTAGAATTATTATTAATACAGTTTTGACATTAAAGATCCCCTGAGTGGGGCTTGGAGACTCCTAGGGGTCCTTAGAATACATTTTTAGAACCACTGGTTGATCTTACTGATGTTGTTTGTCTCATTAATAGCACAACAATATTCATGGCTCAAATCATCCAAGCTTAAAAGCTAGACTATCTAGAAGTATATGGTATGGGAATACATAAATATCAATTTGGATTTGTAAGTTCTAAAACGTTCACACAAGCTTCAGGAAGGTCAAGGACCTTTGTCACTACTGATTTGCAGAGACGAGAAATAATAATAATCCTTTCTCATGATTTTTTTTTTCACTTGGAGCCTTATCTGACTGTTTCCGTAAGCCATTTGACAGTGTCATTGTTGTGAGATTCAAATATATATTCCTTTCTGATAGTCAACCTCAACAAACCCATCAGGCATCCAGTGCGTAAACAAGTCTGTTGGAGCCCAGCTGGCTTTCTCTTCTAGAGGTTTCCAGAAAGTCCAAATCTCCCCCCATTTCCTGCTTGCTATTTGAAGTATGTGGATTGTGACGATTACGAGACTGGTGTACTCCCAAGTTTCTTGAAGCCTTAGTTTATTGTAGACTGTGTATTTTGGCAGGCTGCTTGAGAGCACAGAGCCTGGCTTTCCACCAGTGTGAAAGTCCCACATTTTCTCTGGGCACTCTTCCTGTCTTGCTTCCCAACAGACTCAGTAGGTTCCCATGGTAACATTGTTGAGGCTCAAAGTAGGCCAGACCTCCCCCAGAATACAATCACCTAATCACCTCTCCTCAGAGTACCACCTGCTTTCTTCCATCCAACTTGGTTTTCTCTCATCCTCTGCCCAAGGAGTTCCATAATTGCCTGGTGCAGCTCATTCACAATAATCTCTGTTAGTAATATTTGGCTACCCCCGAAGCTAGTTTGGCACCTTGAAAATAAATGTGATGCCGGTGTTTACAGGATTTTATAAAATCTGTAAAACTCATTATATTTGTTGTTATGACCCAATTTTAAAAATTTAATGCAGTCCCATTGATAGATAAGGAAGAAGTGGTACATATACTAGACTCATAGATAAGGAAGAAGTATATATACAAAACAATGAAATATTGCACAGCAATAGAAAAGGATGAGAACTTGCCAAAGTGAAATAAGTCATACTGAGAAAGACTAATACAGTATGATTTCATTTATATGTGGAACCTAGAAAAACAAAATAATTGAGCAAACAAAAAGCAGAATCTAACCTATAAATACAGATAACAAACTGGTGGTTTCCAGAGAGAAGGGGTTGAGAGATGTGCAAAATGAGTGAAGGGGATGCGAGATACAAGCTTTCAGTTATGCAGTGAATCAAGTCATAGGGATAAAAGGCAACGTCCTATGATAACAGGTGGGAGCTGCGCTTGTGGTGAGCATAACATAATAGTATGGAGAAGCTGAGTCACTAAGTTGTATACCTAAAACTAATGTAACAGTGTCAACTATACTGAAATAAAAAAATAAAATAATAATTAACACATATCATGCATCTTGCAATTTGTATGACTCTCTTCAAACACTGTGATATAAGGTGAAATGGCAGTTGTCATATATTCATAAAAATAACAAACTAACATTTATGTCCCTCTTTTCAGTTTACAAAGTTCTTTTATGAACATTGTTTCATTTAATTCACAAGAAATGCTCTTTCAGGCAGTTGCTGTAATCCCTATTCTACAGATGAGAAGGGAAAATTGTCCCTCAGGAAGGTTAATCACTTTGCTTGAGTAACTGACAAAGCTGCATCCCTATCCCAGGTATTTGGATTCAAAACCCAGCACTCTTCCTACACTACTGGTGTTTTGCACATTTATTTGCATATAATTTTCATGCATTTGTTATACCATGTACTTGAGTGTTATATCCGTGAACTTAAACTTTTTAACTCATTTTTTACTTAAGTATATTGAAAATCTCTTTTTATTACTATAATTTAAATAATATAATAAAATACAGTTTTATTTTGCTTTATTTTTAAAAAAGATTCACTTATTTGAGAGAGAGAGGAGAAGAGAGCACCAGAGAGAGAGAGGAGTGTGGGGGAGGGGAAAGGTAGAAGCAGGCTACCCACTGTGCAGGGACCCCAGTGTGGGGCTCAATCCCAGTATCTGGGATCATGACCTGAGCTGAAAACAGATGCTTAAGTGACTGAGTCACCCAGGTGCCCCTTTATTTTGCTTTAAATTAAACCACAAAAATAAAGGTAAACATAAAGCAAAGTTATTAAATTCTGGTTAAGAGACTTTTGCCTACTAAGGTCCTATATACCCGATGTTAAAAAGGGAAAATAGCATAAGATTCAGAAGGTACTGAAATCTCACAAACATCAAACTGGGACATTCTCTCAGATCACTGAAAACAAATGAACAAGGATGAACTTTAACAATATACTATGTAAAATCATTTTAGTGTCCATGCTGGGAGGTACCAAATTGCAGTACGGTATATCTGAAAAAGTAACAGAAAAAAAAATTTAGTTGGAGACGAGGGCCAAGTTCATAATAAAATAATTGGTGAGGATGTCACCCCAGCTCATCTAAAGATTCATTACACTTGTCCAGGAGGAAGGAAGTGGAGGTAAATAAAACTTAGGCCCCATTTCAAAGAATTTCCTCTATGGGAAAGAACCATGTACATCAAAGATCACAGTTCGCAAAGAAGAAAGAAGGTAAGATGGACCCATTTCTTTTAACCTTTCTGATGTCAGAGTTCTATACTACTGGGATAAACAGAAGGAAGCTGCCCTAGTTTCCCAGGCCCTACATGGCTGTTGAGTAGGTGTAGGAGGTCAAGATCTGTGGGCACTTGAAAATCCTTCATGGCTCAGCAGGGCACAGCAGCACTTTGGGTGGGAAGCTCCACCTAGGGAACTGATGAGAGGACCATAGAATAAGGAGGTATAAGACATGGTCCCTGAAAGAAGTCACAGTTTCTTCCAGAAACATCCATGAAACATCTTCCATAAGGAAGGCACTATAACAGATACTATGGGCATTGGACAGATTAATAATGGGCAGAATTTCAGTTTTTCCATGGAGAAAACCCTGTTGAGTATCTATGGCTTATAACAGATAGCAAGAACTTTAAACTTACAAGTATCCAAGAAATGACTATCATATATTTCCCTGACAAATGAAATTTATTTATTTTTGTTCTATATGGTTTACAGTTCTTCCTTTCATTGTATGCATTTCAGTTCTTTCAATAAATAAATAAATAAATAAATACATAAAATAAATAAATAAAATCTTATAGAAAAAAAGAATACAAACTGTAATAATACTGTGCTTTAAAAATATAAAATCATCTATTCATATAAAAATTGATGTTTTGAGTAGTAGGAGAAGACCTACAAAAACTGTTCAATTATTAATCAACAAATAGTTATAGGATCCCAATAAAAGAAAATCCCTTGACAGATGTGCTAAAAGTCATATAGTGGGTCTCTTTGGGTATCACTACTCTCACATTTTAAATAGATTTTTGATTGAACACTTGGAACTCAGTAACAGAAGGGATTCAAAATGAGCCAGGATAGGGTTTCTCAAACTTCAGTGTGCCGGTTTTGATTCAATAGGTCTGAGAGTAGTACTGATATTCTGCATTTCTACCACTCTCATAGGGGAGGTCACAACTGCTGGTGCCAAGGCCACATTCTGGGAAGTGAGGGTCTAGGACATGCCAATCAAACTGTGGTCCATAGAACAGCGAAATGTTGGTAACGGTCTACAGTGGATTAAATACAGAAATTCAAAATAAGCACTAAGAAATTTTTATAGCATTTTGACAGTAATTTTATGTTAGATATAATAAAATACAATTGGGGTTTATAATTTATATGTCTTTTTTTAAATTTCATCTTTCTAGAACTTATTTTTACTAGATTTTATAAAAATATTGGTCTGTGACAGAGTGGATATATATAAATGGTCCTTTATCACAAATGATTTGAGAAATAACTGTATTTCATTATATTATTTAAATTATAGTAATAAAAAGATATTTTCAATATACTTAAGTAAAAAAATGAGTTAAAATGTTTAAGTTCACGGATATAACACTCAAGTACATGGTATAACAAATGCATGAAAATTATATGCAAATAAATGTGCAAAACACCAGTAGTGTAGGGAGGGTGCTGGGTTTTGAATCCAGATACCTGGGATAGGGATGCAGCTTTGTCAGTTACTCAAGCAAAGTGATTAACCTTCCTGAGGGACAATTTTCCCTTCTCATGTGTAGAATAGGGATTACAGCAACTGCCTGAAGGAACATTTTTTGTGAATTAAATGAAACAATGTTCTTTTCTTTTCTTTTCTTTTCTTTTCTTTCTTTTCTTCATTTCTTTCTTTATTATTTCTTTATTTATTTTTAAATTTTATTTTTTCCATAACCCAGCCACCCTGAACCTCCCCTACACTCTCCAACAGTTTCTTTCTTGAGATTAAGAGTCTCTTATGGTTTGTCTCCCTCCCTGGTCCCATCTTGTTCCATGTTTTTCCCTCCCTACCCCCATGACCCCTACCCTACCTCTCAGATTCCTCATATCTGAGAGATCATATGACAGTTGTCTTTCTCTGATTGACTTATTTCACTCAGCATAATACCCTCCAGTTCCATCCACATCATTGCAAATGGCAGGATTTCATTCTTTCTGATGGCTGCGTAGTATTCAATTTGTGTGTGTGTGTGTGTGTGTGTGTGTGTGTGTGTGTGTGTGTGTATGCCACTTCTTCTTTATTCATTC
>PITA01029368.1:0-17998 GCA_004023965.1 Spilogale gracilis | reverse complement strand
AGGAGTATATACACGTGCTCCTAGGCGTGTGTGTTTGTGTGTGTGTGTACATGAGTATATACACATGCTCCTAGGTGTGTGTGTGTCCGTGCAGGAGTATATACACATGGTCCTAAGCTTGTGTGTCCGCACAAGTCCTTAGTATGTGCGCTGACAGAAGTTTACAAGCAACTGAGACCAAAAATCCAACCAAAAGCAATTGACTCATCCAGTGAAGCCTCAGCCCTGCTGGTGGAAGCTCCCTCGTGTCCTTGACACCCAGTCCCTCCCCATCCCACCCCGGGGGTCCCTGTGGGGTCACTGGCTGGGGTCTGGGTAAACTTCCAGGGTGGGGCCGCTGGAGGCAGGAGGGACTGTCCCCGTGGGTCTCTTGGGTGCCCGCGTCTGCAGCCTTCACCCTCTACAACGAGCCCCCTGGGGATGACTTGACTCCCTCCTTCTTTTACTCAACATACACCCCTGGGCCCCTCCACCAACCCCATGTGACGATGAGGACCAATGTGGTGACCACAGCCGGCCCTGCCTTCAGGGAACTCACAGCCCACTGCATAATTTGGGGGGCACAGGGGACTGGTCAGGACCTAGAGGAGACCACCAACCCAGCCAGGGTGACTGGAGAGGAGGGGACAGCTTCCTAGAAGAGACAGTGTCTGAGCTAAGGCCTGCAAAGCAAGCTGGGGGCCAGAGTGAGAGGAGGGACAGGCCAAGTGAAGGCCTGAGGGTTGAAAGAGCCAGAACGCCAGGCCCTGGGGAGTGTCTCCTCTTCTCCTTGTCTCTATGCACCTGCTGGCTCCCTCCTGACACCCGTGACCCCTTCGGGCCTCCATGTCGAGCTCACTTGCTCTGGAAAGCCTTCCCTGTGCCCCACAGAACAAGCAAAACGCAGCAGGGCACCTCCCCACTTCCCTGGCCTTCCCCTTCCGAGCGCATGCTGAGCTCTATGCCGGCACCAGACCTGTCCGGCGCACAGTAGGGGCTCAGCAAGTGTTCGTTGATTGAATGCGCGTGAAAGAAGACCGAAAGACGTTCATCTTTCGCGTTGGGTTGAAAGAGTCACCAGCAGGCCTTAGAGGTTAGCGTCAGCAGGCCCGGCCCCTGGAGGCAGGACTCAGGGCCGATCCCCATGGCCGCTCGGAGTCCCAGCGGCCCCGAGTCAAATCCTGCCTCTGCCCCTCACCGGCTCTGTGGCGTCATGAGACTCCCTTAGCTGCTCTGGGCCCCAGTTGCCTCATCTGTAAAATGGGTTATCAAGAGGGTTAAATGAGTTTTAACTCATTAAAGCGCCCCGCACGTGGCAACTGTTGCTTTATTCTGGGTCTCTGCCTCCCTAGCCAGCACTCACGTGTTCTCAGCCAACGGACATGCCACATCACCATCATCCCGTCACTCAGAGGTCAGGCCATTCCTGGCGGGGGGAGCAGCTGGGTGTGGCGGCAATAGCCACCGATGGTCACACAGGCCCATCCAGTAACCCCTCCTCCTTCTGAGGAGCGGCGCTGAAGGGAGGTAGGGGCCAGAACCCTGTCTCTCCAGCATGGCTCTGGGGCTGCCTGCGGCCATCTGCTTCCCCGCCCCTTGCTGTGTGCCCTCAGGCTGGTTCCGTCCCTCTCTGAGCTCTAGGATAGATGGGCACCTCAGCCTCACAGGGGTGTCTGCACAGCCTCAGGCCAAGGGGCCCAGGCTCAGAGAAAAAAATGACCTCTGGTCCCAGGCTGGTCAGCCAGTTCCCAGGCCACATGGGCCCACCAAAGGCCCTGCCCCCGACAGGCACCTGCAACCTCCACGACTTACCTACCTCCCTGGGGCCCCAGCTCAGGTCCGCCAACTACACTGGGGTTTAAAACCAACACTAAAAGAAGCTACAGGGTGCCTGGGTGGCTCAGTTGGTTCAGCAACCGACTCTTGCTTTTAGTTCAGGTCATGATCTCAGGGTCCTGGGATCAAGCCCCATGACGGGCTCCATGCTCCGCAGGGGAATCTGCTTGAGATTCTCTCTCTCCCTCTCCCCCTGCCTCTCTCTGCCCCTCCTTATGCTTATGCTTTCTCTCTCTCTCTCTATCTCAATTAAATAAATAAATCTTTAAAAGAAGCTACAGTTGTGGCTTTCCTACAAGGTCATGCATTCATTCAACAAACGTTCCCAGTTCACTTGGGTGCTGAAAAGCAGAGATGAAACAGACGTGGTCTCTGCCTGGAGGAGCTCACACTTCAAATGGGCAGAGAGCAGCTTCAGTCCGAGCCCGGGGTTCTGGGGAGGGGGGCGATCAGGGAATGCCCCACTGACAGCTGGAGGACTAAAGCAGAGATACGGAGGAAGAGAAGGAATATGCCAGAGGAGAGGGAGTTTCAGATAGAAGGCACAGCACATGCAGGGAGTACTGGGGTGGTGGTACTGGAGAAAGTAATGAGAATCCCAAAACATGCAACAGGACTGGCACAAAGGAAAAGAGGGGGAGCCCAGCAAGAAGGGGGGTATTTTCCAAGGTTTGGTTGTGTGAACCCTTTATTCATCTGTCTGGTCATTGAGCAGTTCCTAATCTGTGCCAGTCCCAGCGTGGGCACCAGGGAGAGGGAGACAAACAAGGGAGCACCATGAGATGGGATCAGGGTAGAGCAGATGCAGAAGGCATCAGGGAAGACTGCCTGGAGGAAGGGCCCCAACACAATATAGAAAGCACTTCCTCGTGCTTCTAAGCCGAGCTCGTATTAAAGGGAATACCAGCCCCAACGTTCTCCCTGCTGCTAGGAATAAGAAAATCCAAAATTCTCCAGTAAGCTGGATATCCACTCATTCATTCATTCGTTCATTCATTCATCCGGCACAGTATCCCCTCAGAGCAACAGCGGTAACTCAGACCCAGCCCTGGCTTCAGAGGCCCCCATTGCTGCAAGAGAGAGACAGGTGTGAATAAGCAAGCGCAAATCAGTGCGCAGGGTGGTGGCAGGAGGCCGCCCCGTGCTTACAGGCAGCAGAATCACCTGAGAACTTTGTAGAAAGCAGATTTCCCGCCTCCCACCACTCCACCCCCACATCAGGTTGCTAATTCCGCCTCTCAGGGTCAGGGCCAGGAATCTGTATTCTAAAACCCCCAACCCCGGAGGTCAGAGGTGGCTCAGACTGGCACCCACCTGCCAACTGTCATTTCCAAATCCCACGTGCCTGGAGCGCTGAGCCCCAAGGGGCTGGGCAGAATTAGGGGGCCGCCAGGGACAGGATCCTGCTGACTTCAGTCTTATTTTAGCCTCTACGTGTCCCCCAGAAGCCCAACGGGAGGAGGCTGGGTATTTCACAAAGGGGATTTGCGTGAGTATATTCAGTCTGGACAGAGGGTCAGGCTGGCCCCAGCCTGCCCTGCAGTGGGAGAAATCAGGTGCTGAAACCTAATACCGCCCGAAACCCATCACCCACCTTGGAGAAGTCGGTTCTTGCGGTCAGGGATGGGGTGAAGGAGCCTGGGTGGGCTGCATCAGATTTGTCATCAGGTGACTCCTAGTAGCTTAAGACTCTAATCACAAGAGAATGGTGAGGCTAGGGCGTTGCCCCCATTTCTCAGATGCAGACGCTGAGGTCTGGAGAGGTCAAGGCCAACGTCAAGTCCTGACCCAATTCAAGTCCTCATGACAACGAATGAGATTTTTGCTAAAAAGGTGGCCTCCGCACCAAACAAATACCAGGCCAAGATGATGATTGATGGTGTTAGTAGCAGCCAACGTTTGCACGGTTCCCGTTCTAAGCACTGGATACAATTTATAGCTAACTCATTTGCATTCTCCCAGTGTACCCATCCGATAAAGCCACCACCCCACTTGGAAGTGCTGTAGGAGGTCCACGGAGCCCCGAGTCCCCAGAGAGCACTTTTCTCCCCAGACCACCTCCCCAGTCCCTCCCTATTGCCGGCTCTGACTGGGACCTCCAAGGCTGGGATCGGTCAGGAGTTTAGTGAAATGCACAGCTGCAGCACCCAGGAGGGTCAGCGTACACCTGTCAGGTGGAAGCAGAAGGCAGTCTGGGGTTGATGAGCAAAGCCCCAAGCCTGGGATCAACCCCTAGCCCCACCCTAGCCTGGCTGTGGCTCCTTAGAAAGACCCCTGGCCTCCCTGAATCTCAGTTTGCCCTTCTGAGAAGTGGGATCCCCCCTTCCCGTCCACTCTACCTCCCAGCATAGAGCGTTCAGATCAAGCAAGCAGAACCAGCCTCCCGTGGTTGTGGATGAGGCCCAGAGGGGCTGGGAGAAGCCCAAGGCCCCTGCACAGGGCAGGCACCGAATGGGCCCTCTACCAGATGACAATGAAGAAGGAGCACAGAAGGGCTGAGGGACCCAGTGGCAAGATCTGAGGCCTCTCTGTGGCCCAGACTGGCCGTTCTTTTCTTTTTAAGATTTTATATTTATTGGGTGCCTGGGTGGCTCAGTTGGTTGAGCGATTGCCTTCGGCTCAGGTCATGATCTCAGGGTCCTGGGATCGAGGCCCACATCGGGCTCTCTGCTCAGTGGGGAGCCTGCTTCCTCCTCTCTGCCTGCCTCTCTGCCTACTTGTGATCTCTCTATCAAATAAATAAATAAAATCTTTTTTTAAAAAAGTATTTTATATTTATTTATTTGACAAAGAGAAACACAGCCAGGGGGGCAGGAGAGGAAAAAGCAGGCTTCCTGTCGATCAGGGAGCCCCATGCAGGGCTTGATCCTGGGACTCCAGGATCATGACCTGAGCCAAAGGCAGCCGCTTAATGACTGAGCCACCCCGGCGCCCCCAGGCTAGCCATTCTTAACAACAGAAGGTAGCCTCCTACTAACAAGCTGGGTGACCCTGGGCTAATTACTAAACCTTTCTGAACGTTCCTTTGTCATCCTCAAAATGGGGACAATCACAGCAGGTTTTCATGAGAACCCAGTGAGGCACAAGGTGTAGAGTTGCCTTTTTACAGGTGGCACCGGAAACTCAGAAACTCGGAAGGGATGGGGGACATTGGGGAAGAGGCTTGCCCAAGATGGCCCAAGAGAGAGTTGCCCCTACCTGGCCCCTAGGTCAGAGGACGGCTTAGGGCCCTGCCAGTGATGGGGGGGAGGTGGGGGCCGGGGATCAGAGGAGGGCACAGAAGCCAGGGCCCTGGCAATCACAGGAATGGCCCAGAAGGGTGATTCAGGTGGAGGAACAGCCTAAGCAAAGGCCCAGAAGTTGGACAGAGCCCACATGGAGACTCGAAAGCCATTTAAATGGCGAGATCTAAGGATGCACGAGATCTGCAAATTCGTAGCCGGGAAGGGTCTTTCTCATCCATGCTTGTGTGTGTGTGTGTGTGTGTGTGTGTGTGTGTGTGCACGTGAGCAGTGTGTGTGCTCTGCCACACAATCCCCCATTAACGTTCTAGTATTTGTTGGCTCAGTTCCGGCTCTCCCGAGCCCCCTGCTGCCTCGCTGCACCCCGTTTGCCAGTCTGCTCTCTCTCCCGCTCTCGGGGGCTCCATGGGTCACCGACAGGGAAACAAGCCCCTGCTCTGATGTTTAAACCAGATGCCCAGGCCCGTCCCCCCTGGGCCCCCTCCGAGCTGCTAGAGAGGCCCTTCCTGAGCCGCATCAGACCGTGGGGGGCCACTGGGTCCCTAGAGGGACACAGCCAGACAAGGGGAAACCCAATCCCTGACACATGGAGATCATTTGCAGAAGGAACAAGATCCGTGACCAGCTCCAAACGGACACAGAGGGGAAGAGGGGGCTGGCCAGGGAGTGCTCGGGGCCACGGGGAGAGAGAGCTGAGGCAGACGCTGGGCCAGCTGCAGACCCGGTTCTAAGGCCAGCTCAGCGGCTGCTTGGCCGAGAGGCCCAGGCAAGGCTCCCACTCTCCCTGGGCCTCGGGGTCCTCCTCGGGAATATGGTGAGGATTCACAGCACACAGCCTATCTGTGGCAAATGGAGTCGATGTGTAAATGAGGACTCGGAGAGACTCAGAGAGGTTGTGTGACTTGCCAAAGGGCACACAGCAAGTTAGTGAAAAAAATGGGGCTAGCATCTCTGGAAAGCCTCAAAGGGCAAAAAATACATCCATAGGGAAGGCTCAGAGATGTCTCAGCCATCATTTGCCACATTGGACACACAGTGGCCTTTTTCCCCCCAAAGGCAACTTCCCCTTCTTCTCACATTACTGGGCATCCGAGGAGCCCCAACATAGGTCCCACACGTTCTGTTTTTACCAGTGGTATTGAGATAGAACTCATGCTACACAATGGGCTCACTTCATGTACAAATTCGGGGGTCTGGGTATATGATTAATTTTTTCTAATTGCGGTGAAATATATATCTCATCATATATCTCAGCCTTTTTAAACATTTTCTTTGGACAACTCAGTTACGGAGTACACTTATAATCTCATGATGTTGGGAAACCACCGCCCCAAACACAATCTCCGTACCCATGAAATCAATGACTCCTCATTCCCTCCTCCCCACCCAGTCCCTGGTAACGTCTCCTCTCCTATCTGTCTAGGAATTTGCCTCCACTGGAGACCCTATAAGTGGAATCTCAGGATTTGTTCTTTTGTGCCTTCTTTCTGTCACTTAGCATGACGTGGCTAGGGCCCGGGTCTGGGCTTCTTTCCTCTTTAGGCCTGAATAATTGTCCATTGTGCGGCTAGACCGCATTCACTGTTACCTGTTCACCTGCGATGGGCTCCTGGGTTCTTCCCACCCCATGAGCTGTTGTGACTAGTACAGCTAGAACGGGGGTGTATGAATATCCCTGCGAGGCCCTGTTTACGACCCCCTAGTATCCCCAGGAGTGGAATCGCTGGGTCCTAGGATACGTCTAAGTTTTCTGAGGACCCGGCAAAGTGGGCTGCACTGGGAGCCCACAGCCCTCTGGCTTGGAGCCCAACCTGTGTGAAGATGGGGGGCCCAGGGCCAGGCTCTAGTCACTTTCCACTTGGACCTTCCCAGAAGGCCCAACGCCTCTGCCTCAGTTCCTCCAACCTGGGGGGATATCCTCAAATGCTTGGAACCCACGCATGGCACCCCATTGCTCTCTGGATAAAATCTTCCTCCATGGCGCCCTCCGTGGGGCCCTCCTGGACTCCAGGCTGGGTGGGGGACCCCGCACTAAGGTCCTCCTGCAGCCTTCTCCCACCGCAACCGTTACTTTGTGTGCTGGGCTTTCTTCGAACTCACCTGTCCGTCCCCCTACTTGGCAGAGAGCTCCGCAAGGCTAGAGATTGTGTCTTATTTATGGCTCCTTGAGGTCCTAAATACAGGAAGTGCTCTATAAATAAGGGCATCTCGTAGGTGATGAGCACTGGAGCTCAGAGAAGGGAACTAGGTGCCCGAAGACACGGAGCTGGCCCGTGAGGGTGGGCTGAAACAGGTGTCTCTGATTCGAGGAGACAGTGGGTATCAAGGGCTTTGCACGGGGCTGGTGTTCAATACAAAGTGCCATTTTCCTCCCTCCCCTTACCTCGGAGAGCCTCACCACTCCCAGGTCCCGTCCAGCCCTCCCTCTAACTCACTGTGTGAGCTCAGGCAAAGCTATTGCCCTCTCTGGGCCTTGGTTGCCCATCTGGGATCTGGAGGCTTCTCTAGCCACCTCCCCCACCCCCTTTCCAAGCAGCTTCCTACCCGCTTAGCTGGCCCCTCAGCTGGCCCTCCTGCCCACAGGTAATTAGAGGAACGCAGTGGGGGTTGGGGGCAGAGGGAAGCCTCAGCAGGCGGCTCCTTCCTCTGAAAGGGGCCCCTCCATGCCGCCTGCCCAGCCCCTGCTGTGGGAACAAAAGGCCTTGTGGACGTTCAAAGCAAGGCGCTGGGCAGGAGGCCAGCGTGGGCGGGCCACAGCGATGGCCACGGGGCTCGTGGCGGGGATGGCCGGCGACTGGAAGCTGTCCCCATCCATCAGTCAGCGGTGACAGCTCCCAGGGCCCTGCGGCCCCCCGCAGCCCAGCCAGCTGACCATCCCGGCTGCAGCAGGCCCTCCCTCCCCGGCCTGGTGGTTCAGCCAGATGACCTGCAGTTGCCTTTAGCATCCGGGCAGAGCGATAGACACATCTCGGATCCAGGCGTTTCCTACTCTGCCACCGAACTTCTTCTGGGCCACGTCCCTGGCCACCAGCCCCCGATGTGGAGAGAAGGAGATGTAGGCTGGTAGAGTCCGGACCAGCATGGCTGGGGGAGGGGGGGGTCCAGGAGATGACAGGAGCTTGGCCTCGCATGTTGCAGACCCTCTGTGTGATCCTGACCAAGTCTCGGTCCCTCTCTGGGCCTCAGTTTCCCCTTTTGCAAAATGAAGGCGGCCTATGTGTGAACTCTGGGATGCTCACCAGTCCAAGGAGACAAGCGAAGGCCGTGGTGATGTGAGCTAGGCCGACCTGGTTTCAAATGCGACCTCCACGTGTCCCTGATGTGTGACCATGGTCCCTCCACGCCGGTGAATGCATCTGAGCCACCACCACCGCCCCCTCCTTGCCTGTAAAATGAAGACCACGCCCCTACTTCCAGAGATGATTGTGAATATCAGATGAGACCATATCTGTAAAGCATGCAGTCTGGCATGGAGCAAACTCTTTGGGCATTACTGGACAAGCATCTGCCGTGGCTAGGTGCTAAGGACAGAGGCGAAAATCAAGGCTCAGCCCAGTGGAATTCAGAAACACACAAACCATGACCCAAAGGACTATTTAATTCTAGATGTAGTGAGTGCTGGAAAGGGTCCAGGAAGGATCCTGAGAGGCATCATAGGAGATGAGGCTGGAAGAGCATTCTCAGCAGAGGGAAGGGCTGGTGCACATGCTCAGAGTTATGACAAAGCTGGGGGTATTTGAGAGATGTGATGGGGGGAGGGCGGCGAGGAAGGAAGGGGGACCCTTACGCTCAGAGGGTTTGCATTGCGACTGGGTGGCCTGGGGAAAGCCGCTTAGCCTCTCTGGTCTGCACACTGATGTCTGTTACACGAGTTCAAGACCAGGAACCGCCTCGTGGGGTGTGAGCATCGAAAGGAGGCTGTGAGCTAAGAGGCTTGCAACACACGCGGATGAAGTAAGCCCCGGGACCTGGGAGTTGTCTGCTATCCTCGTCATGCTCCTCGTCGCGAAGCATGCTGAGAGGCTTGACAGATACTATTGGCTTTCTGTCACCAGGTGGTTTGCTTCCCTAAAAGAGCCCTGGAGGCTGAGGGTGTCGACGGGTATGAGAAAGCTCCTACAGCTTGGGCGGTAAAAGGAAAAACAAAAATTGGAAACAACCTAAATGTCCGTCACAGGAGGGTGATTCAATAAGCAGTGACATGTTCCTACTGAGGAGTAGTCTCTCATGGTGACAGTGTGTCAAGTGGAGCATCACGTATCAACAAGGATCAGTCTCAAACGGGAACGTCGAGCCAAGAAAGCAATCATGGAATCTGCATATGGGATGCTTGCATTTACAGAAAGTTTTGCAACATGCCGAGCTATGTGCCATTTGTGGTCTCACGTACAGTCACGGTAAACACGAGGCCTGGGAATGAGAGACCCGATTCAGGAGAGCTGTCCTCCTGGGGGCCCGACCATCCCCGGCCGGCCAGCAGTCTTCTCTGCTTTATTTTTACCATTATCTGATCTATCATCTAGTTTGACCTATTTTGCTTATCATTGGTCTTCCACCTGTTAGAATGTAAGCTCCATGAGGTCAGGGGCTTTGGCCTGGTGAGTTCTGTGCTGTACCCTCAGTGCCTAGAAAAATACCTGGGAGAGACGCCTGGGTGGCTCAGCTGGTTAAGCATCTGCCTGTGCCTCAGGTCATGGATCTGACCCACATCGGCCTCCTTGCTCGGCGGGGTGCCTGCTTCTCCCCCTGTGCTCTCTCTCAAATAAATAATAAAATCTTAAAAAAGAAAAAAACAAAGAGCACCTGGAACACAGTGAGCTCTCAATAAATTCGTATTGAATGGAAGGAAGGGATGAGGGAAGGAAGGAGGAAGGGGGAAAAGACACAAGAGGGAGTCACTTGGCATTACAGAGAGAAACACAGAAGGAAATACTACAGAACCCCTGGGAACACCAGAGGGGTGGCCCAGAGAAGGGAGAAGGACCCCCTCTGTCACCTCTGTCCTACCCCACCCCATGGTTCGGTCCTCCCATATGCCCACCGGCTCTGGGAGCTGGAAGGGGAGCCTAGAAAGCAGATTTGCCATCTCTGAGTCTGGGTAGCCCGAGACATACAAGTGCATCCACTGTTCCCCGTTCCTGGTCCCCATCTTTCCCGGACACTGCCTCAATGTCCTTGGTCATTTCCCTGTGACCTCCTTGGCCCCTGCAGATCCCCTCTCCTCACAGTAGACAAGCCCCCTTCCTGGCCTGTGGTCCTCTCGACACAGTCTTTGCCACAGCCAGAGACCTTTCCTCCTGCTCCCCAGAATCATCCCCACCCCGCCCCCACTCATACTGGGCTCCAGCTGCTTCCTCAAGAGGCCCCCCTTCTTCTCCCCCGACTCTGCCGCCACTCACCCTGGAAGCCCCACCCCTTGTCCTGCTGTCACTCAGCTTATAGGATCCCCAAGGCTGCTGCCACCAGGAAGCCTTCCTGGCCTTCTCAGTCTGGGCCAGGTGCCTCCTTGGGGCTCTCATGGCACCCTGGGTCTCTTAACACAAACTTGTTGCATCAGGGAGTGTGAGCCGCAGGACGGCAGAAATGGTGTTCTATTCCTAACTGCATCTTCTGTGTGTGGCTCAGGGCAGGCACGGGTTAAACATGTGAGTGAGTGAGTGAGTGAGTGAGTGAGTGAGTGAGTGAAGGAGCGAAAGAATGAACCACACCTGTCACACCTGGACAAGTCCCCAGCCCCTCTGGAAGCTCTAGATACTGAGAACCATCAGGGCTGAAGGCCTCCCGGGGTCTGCACAGCCCACCGCCCCTTCTTGCAGGGAATGAAGATGTAGAGAGTTTATCGCCCGTCCCGAGCCCTTGTCCAGCCCCACCTGTACGGGCCCTGACAGGCAACGTGAGCGGGAGGTCGCTGATAAAAGCACATTCCAATTCCCCCCGGCCCGATTTCCCTACAGGAAAATGGTGGGACCCTAAATCTCCATGGGCAGCCGGGAGGAATCGGGGAGGACGGAAAGGCAGACCCATAAATCGCCCCGGAGCCGCTGCCCCAGAAGTCTCCGGGCAGAGGAGCCTCTCTGAGCAATGAGTACTAGCACCAGGTGGAGAGGGAGAAGGCGTGAGGGGCCAGGGCGGCCCAGGAGGGGCGGGCACCCTCCCCCAGTTAGCCAGAAACAGCTGTACAGATGTGCCCAGAAGGTGGGAGCGTGGGAGAGGAATTACCAACCCCGCCAAAGCCTTCAGCTCACCTGCCCTGCTCCAGCCTCAGAACAAAAGAAGGTGCGTCCATCATGGCCCTGTGTGCAGATGGGGAAACTGAGGCTCAAAAGGGTGGGATGACAGGCCCTGACGTCACCCGGCTAATTAGAGGCGCAGAGAGGCAGGCTGAGGGGAGGCCCAAGGGTTTAAGTGGTACATGGAGGGAAGGCTTAAATAATATCTTTTTGAGAGGCACCCAGGTGGCTCAGTCAGTCAAGTGTCTGCCTTCGGCTCAGGTCATGCTCTCTGGGTGCTGGGATCGAGCCCCACGTCGGGCTCTCTCCCTCTGCCCCTCCCCACCTCTCGTGCCTTCCTTCTCTCTCTCTCTCTAATAAATAAAATCTTTAAAAATAATGGTAACGTTTTGGTTTCCAGCCGCATCTTGTCCCCGGACTTCCCGTCTTCGGCGGCTCCAACAGCCTTCAGTTGAGCTTGATAACGAAGGGGGTGCAGACCTCCCAGGGTTTCAAAGAAGAGGCAGATCTCAAGTCATCACCAGACAGCTTTTTACTTTCGCAAGTTTGTGTTCGAAGACACTTTCTGTCGGGGGCCACTGACATTGGCTTCCTGTTATTTTCTGCAACATAAAACTTCCTTGAGAGAACGTCTTTCATGTGTGGGAAGGGAACCAACCTCCCGAAGGACGTGAAGCAGATGACTCAGGTGGTAGTGGGTCACGGCCCAGAGGCCCGGCGCTCGCCCTGTAAGCTGCCAGGCCTGTTGGTCACATGCGCTCACGCCCTCTCCGTGGCCTAGAACGGAGCACGGCACACAGTAAGTGCCCAATAAATAGCTGTGGAAGAAAGGTTCTGGCAACACAGCGGGGGGGGGGGGTGTCCCGAGATCTCGAGCAACCAGCCCCAAGCAGTGCTCCCTTATGAGTCTAATGTCCTCTGCTCCCGGCGTTCTGCTGTTTTCCCAGATTCAAGGAACCTGATTGCGGATCCCAGGATTCTGAACCCTGTGGATCCCTGAGGACCGTTCTCTGCTCAGAGGCCTTCTGCGGCTTGGATGGGCCGTGCGGTAGCTCCCGGAGTCTAAGAACATGGCTGTTATTGCGTGGCTCTGGGAGACGGCCAGGGCCGGACTGCAGACGCAGGTTCTCCCGCTAATGTTGACAGACTGAGAGCAAGAGCTTGGGGCTGGGGAGAGGGGGGAGGAGGAGGAGACGGGAGAGAAGGGAAGCGGAGAGGCAGAGGGAGAGGAATGTGAGCAGAGATCCAGAGGAGACGGGGGTCCCACATCCACACACAGCCCGGCCCCTCGGGAGGCCCCTCCCTCACGGTCCTTCGCCAGGGCAAGGGGACAGGTCACCCCCGTTCCCGCCCTGGGCATGGAGGGCCTCCTTTCCCTTCCACGGGCACGGTATGACAGGGCTGAGCCCCTGACGACCGAATGCACTGGGGAAGAGGCGGTAGATGCTGGACAAGAGCGGGAGCCGGAGGAGGAGGATTTCCTGTTTCCGGAATCCAGGTACTGACGCCAGGATTGCTGAGGGAGGTGTCGGCCACGCCTTCAGAGCCTTGCGTACGTCATCTCGTGTGATCCACAGAGCAGTGCTGCAGGGCAGGGATGTTGTCCCATTCTAAAGAAAAGAGAACCGAGGCCCAGGAAGACCGTTTATCTTGGCCAGATCAAATAAAAAGCTTAATAAAGATTTGTGAATGGGTGGATAGATGGGAGGATGGAAGAAACAACGGGTAGATAAATGGCCGGATGAGTAGAATGGATGGACCAGTGGATGGGTAAGTAGGTGGACAGATGGACAGTGGGTGGACAGGTGGGTGGATGGATGAAAGGATGGGCGAATGGACGGGCACAAAGATAGGTGGGTGGGCCAGTGAACAGATGGATGGATGGGGAGTGGATAGATGGAGAGATGCATAAGTGGACAGGTAGATGGATGGATAGATAGATGATGGATGGACAGATGAATGAATGAATGAATAGATGGTGGATGGCTGGACTGGTGGATGGGTAGCTGGATGGATGGATGGATGGATGGGAGGATGGATGGATGGATGGATGGATGGGAAGTAAAGATTAATAATTAGTTTAACAGATAACTACATGGCATCCTAGTGTGGGGTGCCTCTCCCCTGCCCCGGCAAGATCATTCCAACCATCCTCCATCTTTGTCATCCCAATCTTGTTCCCACCATGTCCCTACAATTTAATATCAAAATAATGACCACAAAGAGAATATAAGGAGATAAGAATAAAGGCTCAAATACTGGTGAGACCTGGCAGACGAGAAGAAACCAGCCCTGAGAACTCAAAAAAGAAGGAACCGCCCAAGCCAAGGCCTGAATTGGGAACCAATTCAGCATGTTTCAGGAGCAAAACTGAGAGCAGTGGGGCTGAGGATGAAGAAGAGGAGGGCATCGCAGGCAGGGTTTGCATTTAGGGTTAAAGCCACAGGCTGTGAACAGAGGGCTAAGGTGACCACTCACACGTGGCCGGGACCACCACTGCTTTCAGTGGAGAAGAGAAGAGGAGAAGCAGGAGAGAGGTGGAGGGTGGAGGGGAGAGGCTGTGGTGAGGGTGAGAGAAGGGAGATACAACTGAAGGTAGAATTGGTGGGTCTTAGAGATGGCAGGAAGCAACGGTGCCTCCCAGGCTTCTGCATCTAGGTTTTGAGATCATGGTAGGAACCTATATTAGGCTGGAGGTTTTAGGTGGGGAGATCAAAAATTGTTCTGTTTATTTATTCATTTGAAAATATGCATGGAGGACCTACTCTGTGCCTGGAGCTATGCTGGGCTCACAAAGAATGTCCCAGTTCCCTCCCCTCCCCCACCCCGTCACCTAGCACAGCGTGTACCCGACCAGGCTACCCACCAGCTCACCAAATCCCCTGGGACGGACAGGGCCAAGTGTTCTGGGGTGTCAGGTTCTCCCCACTCCTCCGCCTGAGACCAGCTGGCCTGATGACCGCCTCGCCAGGCCTCCCAGGGGCTGTGTGTCCCTGGGTGCTAATCCCCCACCCTCCTCCTCCTGGACAGGCACACACAGGACTTGCATAATGGTGGCCTGTGTCGCCACCAGCGTCCATGCCCTCACAACTCCCAGCTGGCCCTTGCCCGCTGAGTGACCTTGGTCAGGAGGGCGCATTCCAGAAATCACCACTCCCGGGAGAGGTCATCCCACAACCACCACTTTGCCCGGCAACTCTTACGTGCCCGAGGCTCCCAGGGAACAGAAATCAAGACCTCTGGGGGACCCCCATCCATACCCCATCCTCCCCACCCCACGCTGGCCCCCCAGCAGCAGATGACCCCACCGAGATTTCTAGAGTTAAGGCTTTCCGAGAAACTCAAGAGAAGACAGTGAATCTCCAATCAGACACACTGCCATCTGTGCGCCATCCGCGAGGAGACCAAGGGCAGAACAGGAAGCTTACTGGAGAGGTGTGGAAAGCAAGGCCCCCAGGGCCGCAGGGTCTTGCCAGCCTGCGTGGAGACTGGGAGGCGAGCTGGTCTCTAACCCGCACCTGTGACTTGCAGCTCAGTGCTCCTGTCTTGGTCCCAGCCTCCCCCGACCGAAAGAGAGGCCCGTGACCAGTTAGCCAGCAGGCTATCAGACAAGAGAGGGGTGGTTACGAGATGGGATGTGTTCCAGGGGGATTCTGATGGAGGACCTGAGGGTCTCTTGCCCCCTCGGATCCCCCTCCTGATCCTTCCAATTCTGCCCCTTCCAGAAGGGTTCTAAGAGGTCCCGGGGTTGGAACGATGAAGAATCAGCCAGGGTTACACAAGGCTTTGCATGTTGCTAAATTTAAAACTGCAATGTGAACCTCGGGAAAACACTTAGGGAAGAACTGGGGCCAGAGAAAGAGTTCAGACGCGTCCCCAGGCCCCCCAGAGTGCCGCAGAGGGAGGTGGCTCCCGGGTGTGACCAGAGAGTGGGTCCTGAAGCCAACCTTGCAGACAAGCAGGAGAATTTCCGGCCCCCGGCGCTCTGCCCGCCTGCCCGGCTGCCCTGATGGTGGGAGCCACACTCTGCTTCCACCTGACCCGGGAAGGGGGCAGCGTGGCCTCGTGCCTCATTCCAGGACGGAAAGACAGACACAGACAGAGAGACAGAAGAGCTTCTTTAGCAGGGTCTGCGGCAAATCCTGTACCTCCTGCCGAAAGCGGAAGCTCGATTTCTCTACAAACCCTTCCACACCGAGTAAGGTGTTCGTCTGCTCAAGGAACCCCGATACGGAACGCTCAGAGCAAGCACGAGCCCACACCTTACAAGGGTCTCGGGGCTACTCAGTTGTGTCTACCGGTCCTGAATGCACGCGGAACGCGCAGCGCCCGCAGGTGGAGAAAATACAGGCGTGCCCACGTGCGCCAGCATGTGTGTGCACGCACACCCGCCCACACGGGCACACGTGAACATGCACGCACGAGGAGCGTAACACATGCACTGTCTTGGATAAAAGTCTGGACCCAACTTGCTACACACACAGACACACACACTCTGTCATCACGGCAGCTAACCCCTATAAGAGAGCTTCATTGGGGCAAAATACCATCCTTCACAGTTGCATGTGTGTTCCTCATTCAATCGTCATGGCGAGGCTAAGTGCTATTATCCTCCCCGTTTTGCAGGGAAGGCAGATGAGGCTCTGCGACGTTAAGTGCCTTGCTTGCGGTCACACACCTGGCAGCTAGCAGAGCTGAGATTGGAACCCAGGCAGGCTGGCGGGAGGACCCATAGCTCTTAGACCCCGTGGAGACACAAGGGCCCTAACTCATGTGTGAACACACAACCACATGCACTGAAGCCCCTTCTTCTTGTTTGTGGGATGGGCGCACGCAGACCTGCATATACATATAACGCGATCCAGTGTGTGAGAATAAGAGGAAGAAAGACCCTAAGACGTGTGGACCACAGGGCCTTTGCACCTCACTCACTCGACTAGGAACCTGGAAGAAGAGAAAGACTCAGAGGTGTCCTGAGATATGAGGGGCAAGTAGTTTTAGAGGTGAGGACAGAAAGGATCACGAGGTCAGGGGCAAAGTGTACAAATCAAACATTTGTGTCTTTCTTCCACCTTAAGACACTCCGGCTTCTAGCCCACCAAAGCCCAGGTCCACCGGGCCTAAATGATGGCTCCCCTGGGCAAGGACCACCTTGCTGAGAAAGGGCAACCCCAGCCGCCCATCCTGGGCACCCCCAGCTGCCCATCCTGGGCACCCCCAACGTGCCACCTCCTCCCACTCAGGCCCTGCAGGGGTGGCCAGTGGCTGCTCTGTGAACAGGGGCTTGGGGGAGAAGGGACAAGCCAAGTCCTCTAGGCGGAGAGAGCTTTGCCTGCAGAAATCACAGTCTGAGGCCTCTGTTTGGACCTCTGTGACCTCATCTGTATAGAGACAGTAACATCTGGGCCACTGGGCAGCTAGGATAAAAGAGGGAATCCAGGTACAGAGCTTGGCCAGGGCGGGGTTCTTGCTTACATGCACGATTAATATTCCTATCCTATTATCATCACTTTTGGCTTTCGCAGTGCCTCGCTAAACAGAAGAAGGAGGAGAGAACCAGGGGGAACTGAAGGTCTTATCACCTCAGGGAAACCAAGGCCCAGAGCTGCGGGGACACTTGACCACCGGGGGTCCACAGCAGGAGTGGACCCATGAGCTGGGGGAGCTGCCGCCTGCCAGCAGTCTCCACATGGCTTGAGGCTGCCATTTCCCAGGCGGGGAAACAGAGCCACGGGCCTCAAGGTCACCTACCCGCAATGCCAGAGACAAGTCCAGGACAGGACAGCGGCCAGTGTGGCGAGTCTAAAAGGTCCTGCTCCAGCCAGCCCCAAGGCCCCCCCGTCGTCCCCCAGTCGCCTGCTCCCCCAGGGTCCTAACTCCAGACAGTGGCACTTTCTTCCCATTGCCCACATGGTGCCTGTCTCTTTGTCTTGAGGGGTCCGCTCCCTTCCCTTTTCTTTTTTCTCCCTTTCTTTCTTTTTGCTCCCAATTCCAAGGATGAAGGAACAGCTCCCTGAATGGCATGTGGAAACAAAAGGGCTGCTGTCAGCCAGCCTGTGGCAACCTCCCCACCCAGAGCTGGGGGATATGGAAATGAGCTGGTGTGGATGCAAATGAGGCTCCTGGGTAATTTGCATGGAGTCAGCCGGGGGCGGGGCTGAGGTGGAGCAGGTGGGACAGGCTGCTGGGAATTCTTGGCAAGCTCCCCTGGGGGGGCCTTTCTTCTAGGTACCTGGCTTCTCCAAGCCAGCCTCCCCTCTGGAAGTCCTGCCTAAATGCACCGGCCTCTGGACAGCTGTTGGGGTTTTGTCATTCTTATTTATGTAAATAACATTACTTTTCTATTGATTACCTCATGGTACAAATGCAGAGCTGGTTGGATTTTTATTACTATATGTAAAGGGTAATTTTGCTCTGACTTAACAAAGTTCTCCTGTGTGACAAATGAGTGAGTTATCGTGGATAGAAAATATACACAGCTGTCCCATCGGGACCCTAGGCTAAGAGCCTCAGGCGCAGATTTTGATGTGGTCTGGGTAACGCTATGGTACAGGGAATGCGGTGAGAGTGTCAGGGCACCCCAGCAGGGACAGGGTGGGACGGAGAAGAGGTAGGCAGAGGAAGCATGGGGCAGAAGGATGGGTGGAAGGAGAGAAGGAAAAGAGGAAGGATGATATGTGGATGGATACACATAGGATGAATGGCTGGCTG
>PITA01029367.1:0-18005 GCA_004023965.1 Spilogale gracilis | reverse complement strand
TCATTTCAGTAAAAATAATGAGCATCTTACCATCTGGCAACACATGAAGATTATTTCTTCTTATATTTAGCTCTCTAAGTGAATGTAATTTTCCCATTTGTTGAGGAAGGACCTGAATCTCGTTACAGCTAATATCCTAAGGAAAATAAGAAAATAAAATTATAACAAACTGAGAAATACCTACTTCCATTTTTTTTAAGATTTTGTTTATTTAGGGCACCTGGGTGGCTCAGAGGGTAAGCCTCTGCCTTTGGCTCAGGTCATGATCTCAGGGTCCTGGGATCAAGTCTCACTTCGGGCTCTCCGCTCAGCGGGGAGCCTGCTTCTCTCTTTTTCTCTGCCTGCTTCTCTGCCTATTTGTGATCTCTCTCTGTGTCAAATAAATAAATAAAATCTTTATTAAAAAAAAGAAATGCATGAGCCTTAAAAAAAATGTATTTATTTGACAGAGAGAAATACAGATCGAGAGGGAACACAAGCAGGGGCAATGAGAGAAGAAGAAGAAGGCTTCCCGCCGAGCAGGGACCCCGATGCAGGGCTCCATCCCGAGACTCCAGGATCATGAGCTGAGCCAAAGGCAGTTGCTTTAACAAACTGAGCCACCCAGGCGCCCCACCTACTTTCATTTTAAAAGTAAAGCACATGGCTGACAGAGCTAGCAAAAGTTACCTCAAATGTTTCTCTAAAAATGGATTATCTGGCAGATTTCTATTTATATTACATCATGAAGTCAATCTAGCACAGTTACCAAATTCTTCTGCGAAATTATAATTTAGTACTACATAATTCAGCCCTTTGAAAATCTCAACTAAAGACCACTCTTACCAATCAAAACTAGAACTATAAGGATAATCCAGGTGCTCTTCATTCAGAAGTAAAATCAAAAGCAACTATCAATCACTGTGATAACCTGTCCATTATAGTAGCTTTGAGTTACTCTGTTGGGCAGAAGCTGAGAGTCAAGGATTTACAGACATGAGCTGGAGAACCAAAGACTATGGTCAGAATCAATTTAAACCTCTTTCTCAAAGGGATACAAAAAAATGAGGGGTTACAAGCTCAAAATTCTTTGGCCCACATCATAACCCAAAGACTTTCTAGAAGATCTGAATCTGAAGTCCCTCAAGGTTAAATTAAAATGCAAGTCCTAATTTAAAGGTAAAGGATATCACTCTTCCATATTAAGAGACAGCCTAACTGTGCTCTTCTCTTTCTCCTATTTAAGAAAAATCTGCAACAAGATCTAACAAAGTAGTCATTCCAGACACACTGCAAATGAAATTCACATGCTACTGCAACTGCCCCCAATTTCCAACTTTCACTGGAAATGATGTTAGCTTGGAGGGAGAAGAGTGGCACATATATTCTGTTCTATCAAAAATAAAAAAGGCAGGAGGGTAAATCCAGAAGAATATTAAAGCCACATAGGGAAAAATCCAATAGAGCTACGATGATTAGAAAAATGTATCCTACATACTTCTTTCAAACCATATCTAAGGCATCTTTGTTCAATGACAAACATTTATCAAATACAACTACCTGCTAGGCCCAGTTCTAGGTGCTGGGGACACACCATGAAATAAAGCCAACAAAAATTCCTGCCCTCATGGCTCTTTATGGAGCTTATTACATTCTAGCAAGGAGAGTTGATTATTTAATATGGCAGCTGATAAATGCTGTAGAAAAAAAAAAAACCAGCAGGGTAAAGGAAAATGGCAGTGCTAACAGTAATGGGAAGGGACATTAGCAATTTAGATTGTCTCGTGAAGAAGCTGTGATTTGAGCAGTATTGCCAGAGCTGAGAGTTGAGCCATGCCAATATATAAGAAAGGAATATAAGGGACGCCTGGGTGGCTCAGCGGGTTAAAGCCTCTGCTTTTGGCTCAGGTCATGATCTCAGGGTCAAAATACTAGAATAAATATAAAAATCCTAAATATTTTTAAGATTTTATTGATCCCAAAACTATCTCATATAATTTAGAACATAGGGTCAAAAACTGAATGAAACAAAAAAGAAATTATACAGCCAAAAAATAAAGTACAATATTTATAAAATCTTTAAAAACTTTAACAGTATATGGGTCAAAGAAAATATTGGTCCTCTTTTACTATGAATTTGTTAAATCACCTCTAGAATTTTCTGCTCACTTGTGAATATAATGTTAAGAGGGACCTTAATAAAAGGAAACATTTTCAGGATAGAAATAGCTAAAAATAGGGGCGACTGGGTGGCTCAGTTGGTTAAGCGACTGCCTTCGGCTCAGGTCATGATCCCGGAGACCCGGGATCAAGTCCCACATCGGGCTCCCTGCTCTGCGGGAAGCCTGCTTCTCCCTCTCTCACTTCCTCTGCTTGTGTTCCCTCTCTGGCTGTGTTTCTCTCTGTCAAATCAATAAAATATTTAAAAAAAAAAAAGAAAGAAAAAAGAAAAAAATAGCTAAAAATAAAAAGTAATGAAGATGAGAAATACAGAAAATATAGAAAGGAATAAAAGTAACAACAATGATTAAGCTATAGAAAAACAGGTCTTGGAGTTTGGTGAAATGGAGAGTAGACATATGGCAGATTACAAACCTCTGAAGGGAAAAAATGTTGTCATTATCTATACTTTTTCACATGGTAGGCCAAGAACCAGGATAAAAATGATAGGGGCATGTATTTTAGTTCAATAATAAAGATAACAAGTAAAGTTTTATGAAAGAGATTAAGGGATGCCTCAGTCACACACAAAAAAAGAGATTTATCCACCACTGAAAATATACAACTAGATGTGTCAGGGATTCCTTCATTAACAAGTGGCTAAAATTCTATGATTCTAAAATACTGTAACAAGACTAAGCTCAAGGCAGTCTTCTTGTGTTATAATTGCACATGTATCAATGAATAAAATAAATAAAAGAATGACATTTCTGAAATTTCTGTTCATTGCATTCTATTTGCACATTAATTTGCCACTATATAATCATGGATAAGTTCCTCAAGAAAACTTCTGGCCCTCCACACATAATAAAGTCATACTTAAGAAAACTTTAAAAATGTCTATGTATTGGGAAAGTATTACTCAAGATAAAACAAGTAAAAATAAACAGCAAGGTATACTGTATTGAGGTGGAAGTGTTGGAAGAAAGAAATGTCCTCTGCCTTTCAAAGTTCTTCTAGCTGGACTAAGAATCAAGTTAACATGAGACAAATTAACAGGAGAAAATCAAATTTAGTTTCATAGGTACGGAGAATCCATACAAACATGAAATTCCAAAGACACTCAGGCAACAAGAGGCTTATATGACATCCTGAGCTTAGGAGATGGGTAGGAGTCTGGGAAAACAAACAGAAGAAGACCATTATTTGCAGGAAGGGAAGAGGAGATGTTTGGAAAGTAAAGCAGTTTTCAATTATTCAAATAGATTAGGTAAAGTTAAATAGGTAAAGAGGAATCTCCATTAATAGAGCCTTTCCTGGTATAGGCTCTCCTTTCCAATGTAAATTTAGGCAGTTGGGGAGGGGGTATAAAGACCTTTTTCCTAAATCTGTTGGTTTGATTGCTTTCAACTCAAAATAATCATGCCAAAGTAGCCCATCTTGGGGTGACCTACCCTTGTCCCCCTACAGAAGTAACAGAAAGATGAGAAAAAACATCAATGCTTTGAGGATATGTTTCTCTCACAAGTTCAATATCCTTTAATGCTTAAAATGTTCCATTCAAGGTAATTAAATTATTCCTATATTTATACAATTAATTGTATATAATGGCCTCTCTTCATTTATCTTGGTCCTCAAAGTGTTATAAAATCACATGAGAATATAAAAGAGGAAGAGTTAGTTTGTTCATTCTATTGTTTGCAGGCATTGTACTCTCTTCCTTTAACCCCCTTCTCTGAGACTTTCATAGTAGCCCTGTAAAACCTTAAAAAAAAAAAACTCCTTTCTTTTGTAGCAACATGGACTGGATTGGAGGAGATTATGCTGAGTGAAATGAGCCAAACAGAGAAAGTCAAGTATCATATGGGTTTCACTTACTTGTGGAGCACAAGGAGTAATATGGAGGACAGTAGAAAGAAAGGAAATGGGAAGTGGGGTAAATCTGGGAGGGAGATGAAACATGAGAGACTTTGGACTCAGAAACAAACTGAGGGTCTTGTAGGGGAGGGGGCGAGGGGATGCGTGAGCCTGGTGGTGAAAATTGAGGGCATGTATTGCATGGAACACTGGGTGTGGAGCATAAAAAATGAATCTTGGAACACTGAAAAAATAAATTTTTTTTTAAATTTGTAACATTATAGTGTCTAACTTGGGTTTTAAGTTGGACCAGAATAAAGTTAATATCAAACCTCAAGAAAAAACTTATCTTTTACTGGTCTAAGATCTTTACTGTCCCCAAAATGAAGAGACAAACGCTTATTGGTTTGAAAAGCATTTCTTAACACTTATAAGCAAACATTTGTCCTCACTAAGACTTAGGAACAACCAGGCTTTTATTGTGTTTATGAGCTAAAATCGGACATCTCAAAATTTTACCAACGTGAACATAAGCATATACAAAGTTATACTTTAAAAAAATTACACTGAAACTTCATAAAGAACAATCTTCCAAAATATAAAGGCATGTGTTATATATACACGATCAATGCTACTATTTTACTCACCAATTCCATTAAGTCTTTTAACTTCCCAATTTCTTCTGGAATGGATACAAGTTTATTATTACTGATGACCAAAACTTTCAGGGGAAGATCAAATAGGTATTTTGGCAAGGTTGATAAAAGATTTCGACTGAAAAGAATAACAAAGTCTCATTATGGGATATGTCTGAAATCTCTCACATTATGCTGAGGTGAACAAATCGCCTCAAAAGAGAAAAAGCTTTCATCAGATAATGACAATCATTTAATGAGCACTTACTCCAAATCATACTAAAATCCTTAAATGTACTATCTCATTTAATACTACACATTAACCCCATAAGACAGGCAGTACTATTATCTCCATTATACAGATAAGAAAACAAAGGTTAAAACTGGCTAAGGGACTTGCCCAGTCACAAAAGTTTGTAAAGCCTGTGTTGTTACCTATGACATTGTCTTATATACCATCAGTTCTCAAAACCCAGAATCATTCTTCTGAGTTAGAAAATGTCAGAACCCTGTTCTCTGGTTTCACTTCACTGCATTCAGTACCTCCATGCCTCTAACAAAGGAAAGGTTCCAAGGATAACTTTGCATGCACTAAGTTCAAATCTATGAAAGAATTAATAGAACTACATCTTCAAAGACATGTAGAAACCCTAACAACCCACTCCTTTTTCTTATGGGCTTACAGTCGAACAGCCCCCTAACACCTTTACCTCAGTTCCAAGTTGATAAAACATTCATATCTCTGTGGATACACTGAAATTAAAAAAACGACCGACATTTATTGTTTACTATGTGTCAGGCCATGTTCAGAGGACCTCACATGAATTAAGTCCACTAATGTCCCAACAACCTACTTTAGGAAAATAGAGTATATCATGGTGTCCATTTTACAGAGGAAGAATCAGTCAAAAAGAAATTAAGCAAACTGCTCAAAGTCACACAGCTTAGGTAAATAAGAGAGCCAGGATTCAAATCCAGGCATTATGGCTCTGGGGTCCTTACCCTCAACCTACTGTGGGTCAAATTTATATACCAATACAGACCTACCCAAATGACCCCAGCTGTAGACTCAATGTTTGTTTCCCCCACAAATTTATAAAGTTGAGACCTAATCCCCAATGTGATGATGTTTGGAAGTGGAGCCTTTGGGAAGTGATCAGGTCATAATGGTGGAGCCCTCATGAACAGGCTTAATGCCCTTGTAAAAAATACCTCAGAGAGCTCCCTTGCTCTCTCTACCATGTGAGGACAGCTAGAAGTTGGCTGCCTATGAACCAGGAAACAGGTCCTAAACCAGACATCGAATTTGCTGGTGACTTGATCTTGGACATCTCAGCTTCCAGAAATGTGAAAAATAAGCTCTGTTGTTTATAAGGCACCCAATATATGGTATTCTGTCATAGCAGCCCAAACAGACGAAGATAATCGCCCCACCAAAAAATATAAAGTATACCATTACATTTACATACTACTAAGTATTCATAAAAATAAGTTATTTTTCCTGTTTTTCAAAGCAGTCTTTATTTTTTTGAAAGATTTTATTTATTTATTTCACAGAGAGAGCACAAGCAAGGAGAGTGGCAGGCAGAGGGAGAGGGAGAACCAGGCTTCCTGCTGAACAGGGAGCCTGATGAAGGGCTCAATCCCAGAACCCTGGGATCATGACCGAGCAGAAGGCAGATGCTTAACCAACTGAGCTGCCCAGGCACCCTTCAAAGTGGGTATAGACCTGTACCCAGCATTTTGTGTAACACGCACAGCAACAAAAACCTGTTGTTACCCCAAGGAAGAACATCAAGACCTTCCAGCTCCCTATGTTATGCCTGCAGAGGACATCCAAAAACATTGGACTGGCTCTAATCACAAGGCACAGACCTTAAAAAAAAAAAAAAAGAAAAGAAAAGAAAAGAAAGACAATGCCTCTAGACCAGCAATTCTGGCCAGGCTGCTGGAATGTCAAATATGCCAGGGGCTTGTTACAACTCTTGACACTTTCAAGATCAAACAGGATCCTTGGGAAAGTGGCCAGCATGGAACACACAAGGATCTTCTTGCAGAGTTCTACTGAAAAACGGAGTATTACACAGAAGGAGAGAGCTGAAAAACCATCTTAAAAGTTTCTCAAGATATTTTCACCAAAATAAAAAATTAAGTGAGAAAAACAATGACACATGCAAATTCATTCTAATCTCCTTCAGACCAAAAAAAGTTTAAAAATTGGCCTATTTCGGGGGGTACATGGCTGGCTCAGCTGGTAGATCATGTGATGTTTGATCTGGGGGATCATGAGTTCAAGGACCAGGTTGGGCCTAGGGCTTACTTTTTTAAAAAACTGGCATATTATCTTACTTTAAGAAGCAGGTTCATTGAGTTAGCACAGTCAGCTTTCTCCAGAATTGAATTTCTTTATACACAGCTAATCAGTCATCAATTTTTACTTTTTTGCCATCTTTTAGAGACAAAGGAAGGGAAATAAGGACTAAAGTTATTTCAATAAAGTCTGTTCAAAAACGTTTGTGACTATAAACAAAAATCAGAGGGTGACTTTTAAAGATCAGGGGTACCTGGGTGGCTCAGTCAGATAGACATCTGCCTTCGGCTCAAGTCATGATCCCAAGGTCCTAGGGATCAAGTGTAACACTGGGGGGAGTCCCTGCTCAGCAGGAAGTCTGCTTCTCCCTCTTCCCTGGCCCCTCGTTCTCACCCACACTCTTTCTTTCTCTCTCTCTCCTAAAAATAAATAACTAAAATCTTTTTTAAAGTACATAAACAAAGATCAAAATGGGAAAGAATCAGAGGAAGTTTTAGTATAACTATCTTAAGATTACCCTACATCTCTATTAATAAAGAAATGCAATTCAATTTTTGACAAATAACTTTTTTCCATAAGAGAACAAAGTGAAACAAAAATAAAGACAAAACTTAAAAATGCCTCACTTGCCTCAAAACTTCTCCCAGGCCAGGCCAAGGAGATATTAGAGAATTAGAGAAAAAAGCAACCCAAATGACTAAAATCTTTGAAAGGAATTTCCTCTCACACATTTTAAGGTATAAAGATTCAGTTAAAGTGACACCACTGGGGGCGCCTGGGTGGCTCAGTTGGTTAAGCGACTGCCTTCGGCTCAGGTCACGATCCTGGAGACCCGGGATGAGTCCCACATCGGGCTCCCTGCTCGGGCTCCCTGCTCGGGCTCCCTGCTCGGGCTCCCTGCTCGGCAGGAAGCCTGCTTCTCCCTCTCTCACACCCCCTGCTTGTGTTCCCTCTCTGGCTGTGTTTCTCTCTGTCAAATAAATAAAATCTTTAAAAAAAAAAAAAAGTGACACCACTGGAGGAGGCAAAGAGAAGGATTAATGTATCACAGTGACAAAGGAGCATTATTATTTATATACATTAATTATACTTACCATCTCCCAGTATGGGAATTTAGACAAGCAGCTTTGTTAAGGAGAGGGAAGAAATTATCCTTACAATAAGAAAAAAACAAAACAAAACAAAAACAAAAAAGTGATTCTTCTTTTAAAAAAAGAGAGACTATTTATTTATTTATTTGGCAGAGTATGAGAGACAACGGCGCACAAGCAGTAGCAGCAGCAGACAGAGGGAGAGGGAGAAGCAGGCTCCCCACTGAGCAGAACCCCAGGCTCTGGGATCATGACCTGAGCCGAAGGTAGATGCCCGGCGAACTGAGACACCCAGGCACCCCTGATTCTTTTTTTTAAAACATTTTATTTTTTTTAAGTCATCTACACCCAATATGGGGCTCAAACCCACAATCCAGAGATCAAGAATCACACACTTCACCAACTGAGCCAACCAGGTGCCCCGAAAATGATTCTACACATAAGTCACAATTTAACAGTTTCCATTCAATGTCACTAATTTGACAGGACAATTTTTTTCTTGCACTTATCAAATGTTGGCTGTTATAAATAGAGTTTAATAGCTAAGAATGAGTTCTATGGCCATACTCCTTTGATCCGAATCTTGGCTCTACCACTTGCTGTGTATGTGTGTGTGTGTCTATAATATATGACTTTGGGCATATATTTACTCTTTGTGCTTCAGTCTCCTCATCTGTAATGCAAGGATAATAGTACCTCTCTCGGGGTGCCTGGGTGACTCAGTTAAGCATCTGCCTTCAGCTCAGGTCATAATCTCAGGGTCCTGGGATCAAGTCCCACATTGCTTCGAACTGCATTGCATCAGGGTCCCTGTTCAGGGGGGAGTGTACTTCTCCTCTCCTTCTGCCCTTCCCCCTTCTCGTGCTCGTGCTCTCATCTCTCTCTCTCTCTCTCAAATAAAATTTTTTTTAGAATTTTATTTATTTATTTGACAGAGAGAGAGAGAGACAGTGAGAGAGGGAACGCAAGCAGAGGGAGTGGGAGAGGAAAGCAGGCTTCCCGCCGAGCAGGGAGCCTGATATGGGCCTTGATCCCAGGACCTTGGGATCATGACTCCAGGTGAAGGCAGACGCTCAACGACTGAACCACCCAGGCGCCCAAAAATCTTTTAAAAAAAGTAATAGTACCTCTCTCAAAATGCTGTTGTGAAGAAGAGATGAGGTAATATGGATAAGGTATTTGTAACACTGTCTGGCACATAGTAAGCATCTATTAAGTATTAAGACCATCATCTACTTCCTAACATTCCAACACTCCCAACCCAACCTATCCATCCTTGGGTAGCAAGGAGAACTCACACAAGAGTAAACAATATAGCTAAAGAACTGTTTCTTTATAATGTTTCACTTTAACTGAAAATGCATATAAATAAATCTGCATTGTGGTGCTATGATTTCAGTAAAACATTTCTGTTCTAAATAAAGCCTTGCAACTCAAAGTAATAAGGACCAGCAGGCACTGGCATTACCAGGGGGCTTGTTAGAAATGCAGGCCTCACTGCAGAGCTATGTAATCAGATGTTTTAATCCCCAGGTGAATCCTGTGCAGATTAAAGGCTGGGATGAGAAGCACTGCTCTCAAGAACAAGACCCAACACCTATAAAGTAATGTGAACATATAACAAATACAAATAAGATACTATTGAGATAAATATAGGCTACATAGCCAAACCAAACACATTCCTTTGTTACTAAAAAGAATTATAACTGTAAGAAAAAACAAAATCTACCCCAAAAATGTTTCCTTACCTAATGTTAAGGTATGTTAACATCTGCAGGTTTTTAATGGCTTCAGGAATGGTTTTGATGCAATTATGATATAAATTTAATGTTTCAAGAGGAGCAAACAACCAGACATCAGAAGGAATTTCTGTAAAACGATTTCTTGAAAGATCTGAAAAAGAAAAGTAATATTTGAGTGCCAAACATATACCGTATCTATTATAATTAACCAAACAATTTTCATACTTGCTGAATCACTGAGCATCTAAGCAACTATTTAAAATATAATAAAATATGGGGCACCAGGCAGACTCAGTTGGTTCAGCATGTGATTCTTGATCTCAGTATGGTGAGTTCAAGCCCCACATTGGGCATAGAGCTTTATTATAAAATATTGGGGCACCGGGTGGCCCAGCCAGTTAAGCGTCCAACTCATGATTTCAGGTCAGGTCATGATCTTAGTGTCCTGAGATAAGCCAGAATCTGCTTGTCCTCCCTCTGTTCCTCCCCCTGCTCTTTCTATTTTTTCCTCTCTCTCTCTCAAATAAATAAAATCTTTTGCAAATATATATTATAAAATATTATCCACCATGACCATGAAGGCAAAAAAGTCATACACAAATATACTCACTTGGGGCACTTGCGTGGTTAATCAGTTAAATGTCTGCCTTCAGCTCAGGTCATGATCCTAGGATCCTGAGACTGAGTCCCACATCAGGCTCCCTGTTCAGTGGGGAGTGTGCTCCTGCCTCTCCCTCTGCCCCTCCCCTGGCTTGTGCTCTCTCTCGCTCATGCTCTCAAGTAAATAAATAAAATCTTCTACACACACACACACACACACACACACACACACACTCTCATTTAAAGCTTGTTTATTAACAAATTATACTTGATATGCTTCGGTATCTTTAGAATTTATCTTTTAAAATACCAGTGAGGAAGTCTCTCTTACCTTTTCAAAAACACAAAAAAATCCTCCCCAGATCCCACATCCCCCTCTACCTCTTCCTCCTTCACAGCCAAACTTACATAAACCTATAACACAACTAAATTTCTTACCATGCATTTCTCAACCCACGTAATTGGGTTTCTAAATCACTTTCGTGCCCACCTAAGTAACCAACAGCCTCTGTATAAATAACGACTCATCTAACTGGAAGCATTTCCCTTCTCTTGGCTTGGCAGACTACACTTCTGCATCTCTTATTATCTCTCTAGCTACTTCCTAGTCTCTTGCTGGATTTTCCCCTTTCTGTATTGTGAATGTCCATGTTCCTAAAAGCTGTAACAAGGTACCCTTTTCTTCCTAAGACATGCACTTTAGTGGGTGCTTTCATCCAATCCCTGGGTTAAATTATATTTATATACCAACAGATTTCAAATTAAAGCTATGTCTGAACTTAGAATTTCTCTTGATATCTCTCAGGCATCTCAAATTCTACAAAATTTGTACAAATTCTGCAAAATCTGAACTGAAGATGATCTTTCACGCATCTGTTTCTCTTATCTTAGAAAATGTCACCAACATTCTTCTGTTGAATTGTGCAAGCCAGAAACCTGGTATTCATTCTCAATTCCTTCCTCTCCTAAATTATTCCAAGTACACACAAATATACTTCTAATCATTTCAGTTTTCACAAAAATAGAACCATGAAATTATTATAACCATTACACCTCTTTTAAAGGTTAGCTAAATAAAATTTCGAAAAATAGTTAGGACAACAAATAGAGGTTGGAACAAATAGAGGTGGCAGGTTGAAAAAAATACCCTAAAAGTTTCTTAACTGAAGCACTATTGACCTTTTAGGTTCTATGACAATTTGTTGTGTGGGACTATCCTGGATATTGCAAGATATTTAGCAGCTTCCCTGGCATTTACCCACCAGACGCCATTAAAATCTTCTCATGATGGCAGTCAAAAAATGTCCCCTGGGGTCAAACACCCTTACAATCTGTTGAGAACCACTGCTACCTCATCATAGAAATATCCTTTGCTTGGGGTGCCTGGGTGGCTCAGTTGGTTAAGCAACTGCCTTCGGCTCAGGTCATGATCCCGGAGACCTGGGATCAAGTCCCACATCGGGCTCCTTGCTCAGCGAGAAGCCTGCTTCTCCCTCTCTCACTCCCCCTACTTGTGTTCCCTCGCTGGCTGTGTTTCTCTCTGTCAAATAAATAAAATCTTTTTTTTAAAAAAAAGAAATATCCTTTGCTTACATTAATTCATTATACTTATTTGTTTAAAAAAAAAAGAATATTATCTACCTCTGTCAGGAAGAACATCTACGGTGTACCTTAACCCACCACACATCATTCAGCATATGTTCTGCCCTCAAAAGAACAGCCTCCTACCAATTTTTAACTTCCTCACTCTGAGGGACGAGACCGATTTACTTAGCAATATAGTAAATTCCCTATTCAGAATATTAATATACATGTATCGATATGTAAATATTAATATGTAATATTAATATGTAAACACACTCACCTAATATAAAATTTTATAATGGGCAAAAGAAAACATTAGTTATGATTATTTGAGAATTAATTTGGATTCTTCTTCTTACCACCATAAGATTCTAAATGACTAAATAAAAGGACAGACAGAATTACTAGAAACCAAAATCTGAACTTAAAACAGAAGTTTCTCAATATCCTGGCTTACCTCCTCTGGACACCCAAGCATCATGCAGTTCTATTGAGGAGGAAAAATTAAATCATTATTTTTTTAAGTTTAGGATGTTTCTTTTACATTTAGGGTTTTACATCTTACTCTTGTAACTTCAGAATCCTAGGAGCTGAAAAATTACACTTTACAATTAATCTGAAATCCTAAAACCAAAATTATGTCCAGTTCATTATTCTGTATAGTATCTAGCATTATAGACCTAGAAATAGTACAACAGTCCTAGAGACAGATGATGGTAGCTTAAATTAAGATTGCAAGAATGAGGATAAGAAAATTAGGTAGAATTTGAAATGTGCTTTTGGTATTAGTACTTATAGAAATTGGGCAAGTGACTGTGGGATAAGTAAGAAGGTATTTAATAAAAGAGGTGGGGGCTGAACATGATTTTTGTTTTTGTTAAGGTTGCTGGTGGAAGTTTTATTTTGTTTCTTGAAGCAGAGGTTAGAATCAAAGTTTTAATTTTCTATTTGTATAATGTGAGATATCTGAAAGAGAACCAATGGAAGGGTTAGTCAGATGATTACAGATCTCAGACATGAAGTCTGGGATGGATATATAAAATTAAAAGTTGTGGGAATATGGTTAGTACTGTAATATCTTATAGAAATGGAAGACATCACCTAACATCAGGGTACTGAATTGGAAAAAGTTCAAGAATGGGCCATTGGGACAGCCAATATTTATAAGCTGAGTCAAGGGGAAACAAGCAAGCAGAGAAGACTAAAAATAATGGTCAAGAGAAAGCACAGTAACCATATATGTAGTGTTTAAAGCACTGAAAGGAAAAAAATCAAAATTACTATTTGTTCAGTTATAAGGTAAAACGAATCAGAATCCTATTCTTGATTTGTTGTATCAGCAGACAAGCTAATTATTGATGTAATGCATAACTGTAGCCCCAAACTGAAAAAAAATGAGTGTACAATTTATTTAACAATATAAAAAAGCCAAAATATCAGTATTAATAACAATGATTTTAATAAGATAATTTAAATACTATGAATACATTATTTTAATAATTTACATTATTGTGTGAGGCTTTATGCTCTTTCTCTTCTAAAAAAAAAAGACTTTTAGTTAAATTACCAGGTAATATTATGAGTTCCCTTAGGTAATTTAATTAAATCTGTAATAATAAATTATTTTCTGGATGAGTAATATATTTACTTAGTAAACACCACTTAAAATTACAATTAATTATTATTCTAACTTAACTGAATGAAATCAAATAAAGCATAATAAACTCAAAATTAAAACTCAAGCTATTATAAAGCCCTTAATTAAGGAAGTCTTGTTCTAGGATTTTTCAGATTTTCTATCTGTATAAATGTCATTTCTAAGAATTAGGTAAACAGAATAACTGCCAAAAGAAAAATACAACCATGGAAAGAAAGGGAATAACACAGAACATTGTCTATCTTAATTTCTTGAAATATTTCACACTAACAGCATCTTATATTTTCCTTCAAAAAATGAAATTTAACTTCTATATAGATATAATGGATAAAATTTAAACTTCTAAATTTGTTATCCTGTGATATACAATTAAACCAAAAAAAGAATTTTTACATTAAAAATCATTTAATTAACATGTACACTAGGGCAACTGAATAATAGGACTGGTAACGCACATACTAAAGAAAAACATGCAAAATTGGTATTGTATTTAATATGGTTCCACCTAAAGACAAGAAAACAAACTGTTAATTTATTCCTTATGGGAACATTCATTTCACAACAGCCTTAAAGCCTGCCTTCTTTGGGGACAAGCAGGACTTGGGAAAAGACAATTATAAAGATGTTTCACCTTTCCCACACACACAAAAAGAGAAAACAAAAATTTATTGCTTATCTTCCTGAAGTGAGTTGAATGGTGACTCTCAAAAATATCAGGTCCTAATTCCTGTGAATATTGGCTTATATGGTAAAACTTGCAGATATAATTAAGAATCTTGCGTTGAGGGGCGCCTGGGTGGCTTAGTCGTTAAGTGTCTGCCTTCGGCTCAGGTCTTGATCCTGGAGTCCCAGGATGGAGACCCACATGAGGCTCCCTGCTCGGTGGGAAGCCTGCTTCTCCCTCTCTCACTCCCCCTGCTTGTGTTCCCTCTCTAGCTGTGTTTCTCTCTGTCAAATAAATAAATAAAATCTTTAAAAGAAAAAAAAAAGAATCTTGTGTTGAGATTATTATCATGAATGAGCCAGGTAGGCCCAAAACTGCTATCACCCATATCCTTACAAGAGGAAGGCAGAAGGAGATTAGACAGACACACTGAGAAGACCATGGTGAAGATGGAGAAGACAGTGGAGTGTAATGCAGCCAAGAATGCCAGCAATTGCCAGAAGCTGCAAGAGGCAAGGAAAGAATTCTCCCACAGACCCTCTGGAGGGGAAACAGTACTGCTGAAACTTGATTTTAACCCCATAAGTCTCATTTCATAATCTGGTCTCCAGAACTATAAAAAAAAATAAACTTCTGTTGTTTTATTTTAATTTTTTAAAGACTTCTATTCATTTATTTGTGTGTGTGTGTGTGTGTGAGAGAGAGAGAGAGAGAGAGAGAGAGAGAGAGAGAGAGAAAGAGAGAACACATACACGGGGGGAGCAGCAGGCAGAGGGAGAAGCAGGGTCTCCACTGAGCAAGGAGCCCAATGTGGGACTTGATCCCAGGACCCTGGGATCATGACCTAAGCCAAAGGCTGACACTTAACTAACTGAGCCACCTAGACATCCCTAAACTTCTGTTGTTTTAAACTTCCAAGTTTGTGGTAATTTGTTACAGGAGACACAGGAAACTAACACACTTCTCATAAAAAGTTTATCAGAATCAATGAGAAAATGTCTGTAAAATTTTTAAATTAAATAGCTGTGTATTTTTTTTCTCTTAAGCAGTAAGCTTATATCTCAATTAAGTAGTATCTTTGTCGATAAACACCATTATAACCAGTGAATCATTTTTCTTTTGCCTTGGTTTAATCATAAATCGTATCAAGCAGTACTGGCAACAGCTCGACAGCAGACAGACTGCTGTGTTCCGTTTCCTGCCTTCCTTGTGAAACTGCTAGAAGGCTTTTAAAGATGTTAAGAGATCATTTTAAATAATCTGATCTAAATTACATTCTGTATCACACTTGAGCTTTAGAGGTCAAGAAAGCTAAGGAAAGGAAGGAGAGGTGTCAGATGGAATGGAAATCTGTTTGCTGCTTCCCAAGCTACAGCCACAGTGAACCACAGACAGGTCCGTATGCCACCCAGTACAATTCCCGGTGCATTGGCTAGCATTTCTACCAAGGTAGGTATAGAAAATGACTTTCAGAAATTATACTATTACACTATATTAATTATACTAATTATAGTTTTCTTTTATACCCTGTACAAAAGAGTGTACAGTTTTTGTCACAAATTGTTGTAACTTAAACTAAGAACATGAGTATTCTTTAGGTGATATTTAATGATATAGATTGCTATAGTCCCTCTAAAAAAAAAAAAAAAAAAACCCTTTGAGAATCACTGCAACAGGCCCCTCCCCCAGAAAATCAGCAAGAACACCCAGCCAAGACTAAGTTCACTGATCAATGAGAACTGCAAAACTTCAGAGCTACAGGAATACAGCACATAGAATTCATGGCCTTTTCCCCATGATTCTTTAGTCTTTCAAAGTTAATTTTTTTAATTTTATTTTTTTCTTATCCTACTGTTTTTAATTTTTCCTCTTTCCTATTTTAACGTTTTTTAAACTATTTTATCAATACCTTTTTAAAAAATCTTGTTCAATTTTCATTCTAATAGTCATATTCTTTTTTTCTTTTTTTCAAGATTTTATTTATTTGACAGAGAGAAACACAGCCAGAGAGGGAACACAAGCAGGGGGAGTGAGAGTGGGAGAAGCAGGCCCCCCGCCGAGCAGGGAGCCTGATGCGGGACTTGATCCCGGGTCTCTGGGACCATGACCTGAGCGGAAGGCAGTCACTTAACCAACTGAGCCACCCAGGCGCCCTCTAATAGTCATATTCTATCCTTCATTGTATTTAACCTTATTTTTTATTAACATATAGGTTTTTCTTTCTTTAAAAATTCTGGGATACAGTTTCTTCTAATAGATCAAAATGTACCCTAAATTTAGTGCATGGCTTTGTTCTAGTCTTTAGCCTCATCATATTCTTTCCTCTTTTTTTCCCCTTTTTCAACCAACTTACCTTATCAATTTCCTTTGTAGAATCTTTTTAAATTTTCATCTTTACAGTCATATTTTATCCCTTCATCATGTAAACCCTTATTTTTGTATATTTATGTTTTTCTTTCTTTCAACTTTTGGGAGGCAGTTTCTTCTAACAGACCAAAATACACCCCAAATAAAGTGTGCAACTCTGTTCTATTCGCCAGTCTAATATTTATTTATTTATCTATCTATTTATTTTCCCCTCCTTTCTTCTCCCCCAGTTTCAAGTCTCTTATGATTTGTTTAGTGTATATTTTTCTATGATTGTTGTTAAACTTTGAGTATTTTGTTCTCTCATTCATCTACTCTTATCTGGAAAAAACATCAAGGTGGAAAAACTCACCACAAAAAAAAGAACAAGAGGCAGTACCTAGGGACCTAATCAAAACAGACATTAGTAATATGTCAGAACCAGAGTTCAGAATGACGATTATCAAGGTATTAGCTGGGCTGGAAAAAAGCATGGAAGATACTGGAGAATCCCCTTCTGGAGAAATAAAAGAATTAAAATCAAATCAAGGCAAAATCAAAAAAGTTATTTATGAGGTGCAATCAAAAATGGAGGCTCTTACTATTAGGATAAATGAGGCAGAAGAGAGAAGTAGTGATACAGAAGACCAAATGATGGAGAATAAAGAAGCTGAGAAAAAGAGAGACAAACAACTACTGGACCAGGAGGGGAGAATTCAAGAAGTAAGCAATTACCGTAAGACGAAACAATATTAGAATAATTGGGATCCCAGAAGAAGAAAGAGAGAGAGGAGCAGAAGGTATATTGGAGTAAATTATAGCAGAGAATTTCCCTAATTTGGCAAAAGGAACAAGCATCAAATCCAAGAGGCACAGAGACTGTCCCTCAAAATCAATAAACATAGGTCCACACCCTGTCATCTAATAGGAAAACTTACAAGGCTCAGAGACAAAGAGAAAATCCTGAAAGCATCTCAGGACAAGAGGTCTGTGACCTACAATGGTAGAAATATTAGACTGGCAACAGACCTAACCACAGAGACCTGACAGATGTTGGCGAGGATGGGGAGACAGGGGAACCCTCCTACACTGTTGGTGGGAATGCAAGTTGGTGCAACCACTCTGGGAAACAGTATGGAGATTCCTCAAAAACTTGAAAATAGAGCTATCCTACGACCCACCAATCGCACTACCAGGTATTTACCCTAAAAATACAAATGTAGTGATCCAAAGGGGCACATGCACCCCAATGTTTATAGCAGCAATGTTCACAATAGCCAAACTATGGAAAAAGCCTAGATTTCCATCAAAAGATGAATGGATAAAGAAGACACACACCCACATACACATACACACAGACACACAGACACACACACACA
>PITA01029366.1:0-17971 GCA_004023965.1 Spilogale gracilis | reverse complement strand
TGGCTCAGTTGTTGAGCGGCTGCCTTCGGCTCAGGTCATGATCCCAGAGTCCTGGGTTCGAGCCCCACATCAGGCTTCCTGCTCCTCAGGAAAGCCTGCTTCTCCCTCTCTCACTCCCCTTGCCTGTCGCTCAACCAACTCTCTGGCTGTGTCTCACTCTGTCAAATAAATAAATAAAATCTTAAAAAAAAAAAAAAAAAAAAAAAAAAAAAAAAAAAAGGTTGTGAGGCGCATACCGCCACCACCGTAAGAGTATAAGCATCTAACTTCAATTCATTTGTAATTATTATTACTATGACAAGAACATTTAAAAATCTCCCAGTGAATTACCAGTGGTAGCAGTTCTACTCTTTAACACTAAGCAGCAGTTAAGAAATCATATTAGGTATTCTGGCAATCTGTTTTAATACTAATTAGCTAATAAAGTAATTACCAAAGTAAAAAATATATTGCTACTATGCTGTATTATGATTTAGCTGAAATTGCATATGCAGATGCATAATGTGGAATTTCTAAAAATTCCATTTAGAAAATTTAGCAGGGTATTTAAATATTTCTCATTCACAGGCAACCAGCTGTGATAGAGGAAGCTGTATTTAAATAGTCAAAATTGAAGGTGCCAGCAGATTTCAAACAGAACACGTGAAAAGGAACTTTTTATAAACTTTGTTTACCTTCATGGCGTGGACTATGACAACACACCAAAATTGAGGCTTTAGGTTTATTTTAACCATCTAAGTGTCTTTAAGGGTTGTGCGGTGGGCACTCTTTTCTTTTCTGAGGACACGCCTGTGTACCTGTGCCAGACACTATTAGTATGAGTGGTCACAACGTACCTAGTGCAATACACCTCGAACATAGCTTTAGCTGACGTCTGAGCAGAATCACTCAAAAGAGTTACTCAAAGATAACATGCTTTTCAACCTGACTATATAAATCTTTGGTCCAGAATCTGGTTATATGACTAAAGGGCAAGCGTCTTAATATTAAGTCAGCCATAGTACAAACAATGCAAGAAATCTATGAAGACATTTTTCTTTTCTTTTCTTTTTCTGAAAACACATAGTAACAAGTCATAACAGGACAAATACCAATTCAGTCAAATCTCTTACAGCACAATGAAGCAGACCTCTTCTTTCCACCAATAGATATTAAATTGAAAGAAGCATAGTTCCTGTTTGCCTCTTAAAAGGGAATATTCATCATAAAAAATTATTGAGAGCTAGGGCGCCTGGATGGCTCAGTTAGTTAAGCGTTCAGCTCTTGGTTTCAGCTCAGGGAATGATCTCAGGGTCATGAATCAAGCCCTGTGTTGGGCTCCACACTCGGCATGGAGTCTGCTTGTCCCTCTCCCTCGGCTCCTCCCCCCACCAATAAATAAATAAAATCTTTTTTCAAAATTACTGGGGGTGACTTGGTGGTTCAGTCAGTTAGACGACTGCCTTCAGCTCAGGTCATGATCCCAGGGTCCTGGGATCGAGCCCCGCATCGGGCTCCCTGCTCGGCAGGGAGCCTGCTTCTCCCTCTCACTCTACCTGCTGCTCTGCCTACTAGTGCTCTCTATCTCCCTGTCAAATAAATAAATAAAGTATTTTTAAAAATAAATTAAAAATAAAAATAAAAAAATATTGGGAGCTGAATTTTGCATGGCCTTATACAAAGTGAATCACACAGATAGTTTCTTGGAACCTAGCAACCTTTATCAGACAATAAAAAAAGACTCAAAAATACAAAACTGGAATCAAACCATCAAAGCAAGACATGTACAGAGTGAAACAATCACAAAGAAAACATCATCCAATAGCATTTTAGGAAAGTACATGGTTAGGTGGATTGTGAAACATGGAAAAAAGCTCTATGGCCAAATGGGGCTGGAAGAGTGAAAGGTTGACCCTTCTATAAGCAATCTGGGTAAACTCTGCAGAATTTGGGGAACTTCAGGGGTATCTGATGGACTAGGGTAGCCAAAAACATTTGATGTAAAAAAAGCTTAGATAAGGGAAAACAGAAACGGAGAGTAAAGAATGAAATGAGATGTGTTGCAAATATGAAAAAATATTGTGTGTTTCATGATAGAACTGACTATTGCAAAAAGAAAACCTTTTGCTAAATTAAGTTGTAATTTCCTATGCCTAAATGAAAGTTAATACAGATGAACAGACAGTAATAAGTCATGGCCTTAACTGTACTATCCTACCTATAATATTTCCTAATCTTCCAAACTGGTCTTGCCTTGATGCCTATCATAAGCTTGAAATAGATAAAACAACAAAAGCACTGGGATTTAACAGAAAACTCTAAGCCAAAAATAGATCTTTAAAATGCTGAAACATAACGATTCCTCAACCACTATCTATGACATTTTTAATTGCATGCGAGATTGTATAATGTTGGCTGATTAAAAATTATTTAAAGAAAAGATGATTCAAGTACTTTGAGTTTACCACCAGAAACCTTCTACAATAATTTGCATAGAATTACAATGGGATTTATTTTGAGGGGCAACATAAATCATTTAAAATTCTGATGCTGTCATCACCATCATTCACTGGTAAGTATTAGAAGTTATCTAGGAAACAATGGTTTAGGCTGCTTTGCGAGATACCTTGATTTAGTATGGGGCATGGAAACTGTAATTATTCACCAACTGGCAAAGGAAATAAGGGAAAAACTCCCTGTAGGTCACTGACCACTGGCAAAAAAATCCAAGAGAAATAAGCCCTTGTTTATCGATGTGAACAGTTCAGGTGTAAAAGACCGGCTCTGACTTTTTTTTCTCTAATTTCCAATTCATTTACTGGACCTTTCTGGATGTACCTAGAGATAGGCTTTCTAGAAAAAAAGTCTCCACATATCTAATAGCTACTGACCCCAAATGAGGCTCAGAGTCTTAAGATTTCTGACCAGTTACCACTGAGTCAGGTCCACATGTTGTCTTAATAAACATTTTAACCCAACGATGTATAATTTCATTCCATTCCATTCAACTGACAGGTACTACACAGGAAGATTGTGCCCAGTACTGGAGTATACAACCTACATGTGCTGAATGGGGATAAGAGGAAGCAAATACAAAAATAGATTAAGACAATAGTCCCATGAGAAGTCTTACAATTTGATGGGGGAAGGATTTAGGTACAATAGACTCTAAAAGGCAGTGAAGTACTTACACTGTTTTGAGGAAGCACAAGAGGTTGAAAGCTCAATTAAAGGTTTGGTTGAGGGGGTAACATTTAGGATCCCTCTTGAAGCATTTTCTCAGGACTTCCAAAGGTATGGATGGAACTCGGTAAGTCTTCCAGGCAAAGGGAGCCATAGAGACAAATACCTAAATAATAGGAAGTGGTCAGATTTAGCTGAAGAGTCAGGAAAACCTCAGGCAGTAAGTAACTAAAGATGAGAACTGGTAAGGTGTAAAATCTGTCTTTTGGAAATAGCGGGTGTGAACAGTGACATTTGTTGCATGCCTATATGCTAGGTATTTATCATATATCAATGCATTTCATTGGATGTGACTAATTCAGTACTGGCTCTCTTCTTCAGCATTCCCCAAAAGTGATTCCTCAGCCTTTTGAATCCTTCTGCAGTAGCCCATTCATTCCACTTGTGGAAAATTGTAAGATTCTACCTTAATGTGAGTTCAAATACATTCTTCTAACATACATTTACTCTGCATAGTTTTCCCTTCTGTAAATGTACAGAAATTTTAATCCCTTTTCCATTAGATAGCCCTCTCAATGACTCAAGATAACTAAGCTTCCAGTTTTACAGGTGAGACACCATCCATCAGTCCTTTCACTGGCTTCTCATCTGACGTGCGACAAAAATGATTACCTTCTTAATTACAAGCACTGCACTTTCGTGAATGGAGCCTATTTGCATCTCTCTAAAAAAAAAGAAATTATGGTAGGAGCAAGACCTTGGGGGGAAAAAAATCCTATACCAACCACTAGGATCACACACCTTAGTTCCCTCTTCTATAAAACAGAGTTAATAAAAATCATCTTCTTCATTGGTCAGTTATGAGGATAGGGTTGAATTACACGGAAAAATCACCTAAAACTGTGCCTGACACAAAGCAAGTTCAATGACAATGAATGAGAGGCAGAGAGATCCAGCCCACAGATGAAGGTCCATTAACCTAGAACAATAAGTGAAAATAAATCACAGTTTGCTTGAGTACAGAACCAGTCTTGAAATACGGTTACTTAATGTTTTTTGGGAAAATTATTCATTCAGTGTAGAGACCAGAAACAGGGAAGAGAGTAAGACTTCTTGGATTTGGAGACTTCCCAGAGAGATGAAAGAAATGAAGGCAGGCAGGAAGCCACTTGCCTTAGGCAAGGAGATCATAAAAGTAAACTTTAGGTGGCAGAGAGGGACATACTCAGAGATTATGAAAGTGATCCTGGAAGAGAGGGAAATTTCTACAAACTCAAACTTATGACCAGATTTCCCAAGTATAATGATGGTGCAAGCCTGAATCTACTGCTTTGAACTGGAGTATAAGTTCAAATGACATCCAATAGCATAGGTTGTAGTTTTTCTGAAACTCTTCCGATTTTAAATAATCTTTTTTATTACATTATTTTATTTTTTCAGTGTTCAAGATTCACTGTTTATGCACCACACCCAGTGCTCCATGCAATACGTGCCCTCAACACCCACCACCAGGCTTTCCCATCCCCCCACCCCCCCCTCCAATACCCTCAGTTTGTTTCTGAGTCCAAAGTCTCTCATGTTTCATCTCCCTCCCCAATTTACTGCACTTCCTATTTCCTTTCCTTCTCTTACTGTCCTCCATATTACTCCTTATGCTCCACAAGTAAGTAAAACCATATGATATTCAACTTTCTCTGCTTGGCTTATTTCACTCAGCACAATCTCCTCCAATCCCATCCATGTTGCTCTAACAGAGATGTAATATTCCATTGTATATATGTACTATATCTTCTTTATCCATTCTTGTTGAAGTGTACCTTGGATCTTTCCACAGTTTGGCAATTGTAGCCATTGCTGTTATGAACATTGGGCTAACATATGGCCCTTCTTTTCACTACCTCTATGTCTTTGGGGTAAATACCCAGTAGTGCAATTGCAGGGTCATAGGGTAGCTCTATTTTTAATTTTTTAAGGAATCTCCACACTGTTTCCAAAGCGGCTGCACCAACTTGGATTCCCACCAACAGTGTAAGAGGGTTCCCCTTTCTCCACAGCCTCTCCAACACTTGTTTCCTGTCCTGTTAATTTTGGCCATTCTGACTGGTATAAGGTGGTATCTCAATGTGGTTTTGATTTGAATTCCCCTGATAGCTAATGATGGCAAATATTTTTTCACATGTCTGTTAGCCATTTGTATGTCTTATTTGGAGAAGTGTCTGTCAGGTATTCTGCCCACTTTTTGATGTGATGATCTTTATTTTGGTTGTTGAGTTTGAGGAGTTCTTTATAGAGCTTGGATATCAGCCCTTTGTCTGTAGTGTCATTTGCAACTATCCTGTTCCATTCCATGGGTTACCTCTTTGTTTTGTTGACTGTTTCCTTTGCTGTGCAGATACTTTTTATTTTGATGAAGTCCCAAAAGGTCATTTTAGCTTTTGTCTCCTTTGCCTTTGGAGACCTGTCTTGAAAGAAGTTGCTGTGGCCGATGTCAAAGAGGTTACTGCTTATGTTCTCCTCTAGGATTTTGATAGATTCCTGCCTCACATTGAGGTCTTTCATCCATTCCGAGTTTATCTTTGTGTGTGGCATAAGAGAATGGTAGAGTTTCATTCTTGTATATGTAGCTGTCCAATTTTCGCAGCACCATTTATTGAAGAGACTGTCTTTTTCCACTGGACATTTTTTTCTTCCTTGTCAAAAATTTTAAATAATCCTTTAATATCAAACTGGGTGGCAGCAATTTTTCTGTTTTAGAATACAGTGATAGTATCCTAATGTCATAGGAGAGCAAGAAATTGTAGATCAGGGACAAGTACTCTAATAATTGACAATATCTGAGAGCTATATAATCATCATCATATGTTTTCCTAAACCTGTAATCTCCATGAAGGCAAGCACTGTTCAGTTCCTGAACTGCCAAGTGTTCAAACATGATTTGGTAAATGAACTGAAACAGGGGTACTTCTGTTTTTCTTTTAAATATTTACTTATTTATTTATCTGAGAGTGGGGGTGGGGGAGGGATAGAGGGAGGGGGAGAAAGAGAATCCTCAGGCAGACTCCCCATTGAGGGCAGAGGCTGATGTGGAGCTTGATCCCATGACTCTGACATCATGGCCTCAACCAAAATCAAGAGTCAGACACTCAACTGAGCCACCCAGGTGCCCCCTACTGTGGTACTTCTGTTTGCCTCAATCTTGTTTTTCTCATAATAAGAGCACCTTCATGGGCTACAGTGTACGGCAGAAATAAAAAAAAAGATGAGAGAAACACAAGGTAATGTGTGAAGCCTCTGTAAAGGAAAAAAGAGGAAGTTTTGGTAGTTAACTCGTAGAAAGCCAGTGTTGTTTCCCTAAACCAATCCTCTACTTAACTGTCAAATATACCTGCTTCCCTGTAATCAACTAGACATAGTCTTAGTTTCAGACAATCACAGATGAAAGGTGAATGCAGTCTTGGAAATCAGTACGGTCACATGAAATCTTTATCAAAAAAACACTAACCAGAATTAATCTCCTGAGTTATCCACATTTTTCACTCGGATGCCCAGGACAGTGTGTGCTACTGATCTTTCCACTGCACCATTCTTCAGAATACAGCTCATGTTGCCTCCTGTGGCCATAACAGGCCAAGAGATCTGGAAGACTGGCATCACCAAAAACAGCTCTAGTTTAATTAACCAATATTATTGAACAATATGCCAATGAAAGTCACCTGACACCTATATGTTTTCCCTTGCCGAAAATTAAGCCTAATTACCAAGGATAATTTTGATTGCTGCTACACAATGTAAGTAGAAAGTATTATGTTTGGAACTGCCTTCTCGGTACTACCATGCTGCCTCTTAAGACTCTCATGACCAATACGAAAGGTTAATGGAAAACTGATGCTTTAAAAAAGAGTTGAAGGGCAGGTTTAAGAATTCAGAGCTTTCGGGAGTGAAGGTTTGGGACACCGTATCAGGGAAAGAACAACAACAAGTTGAGTCCTGACTTAGGGCAAAGGGAACCTGGAAGGGATAGTGTAGAAAGTACTTATGTCATTTCCAGCCTCATGGAAGAGAACATCCTGTACCAGCTATGCATAACAACCTTGCTTACATCCATTGCATAGTAACATTTTTATATATAGTCACACACACACACACACACACACACACACACACACACACACACACAATTTATTTCCCTCTCTCCTCTTTGCCCCTTGTTATTTTATACAAGGACGTTAACTACAAGATAGTGTTTTAATTATATCAACTAGAGATGGACAACAGGACTGTCGGAACCTCACACTGGAGGAAAGGAAGAAGCATCTTCATTCAAGGAAGGACAGAAAGCTCAGAGTGTTGTACTAAATAAGGGTAGAAGAGTGGCTATAGATACTAAGTAACCAAAGAGCGAGTGGTCCAAATGGCCATTTCTATACACTGGTCTGCGATTCTGGCCCTGGGACTCCACAAATTCCTTTCTCCTTCGCTAGCTAGCACGCTCTTAAGTTTTGTCAGTGGGGTAAATTCTGCTAGAGAGAGACTGCAAGTTCAGAGGAAAGAGAAGGGAAGTAGATACTTCCTGATCACTTGCTGATCCTGTCAGCAGAGCTCAAGAACTGCTCTTTACCCTAGCAGGAGCAATTGGTTCCAGCTCCACTTTCTCTCCACATCCCAAGACCTTTCTTTCCCCCATGATGACAATATTATAGTTACCTGCCTTCAAGAGTTATAGAAGAAGATCATAGCACGTCGGACTGTTCTTTCCTAGCTCCTAACTTATTGATTAATGTCACCTTAATCAAGTTTGCTTTAGTCTGTTCCTTATATTATACCCTATGTTACTGTAGTATCTTTTATTATAATCTACAAGAATATTGTATGAATAAGAAAATATCTGTGAAGCTTCTTAGATATGAAAAAGATACAATTTTGAGCTAAGATTCAATATGGCCAAAGAAATAATTTTCCATATTAAACCTTTGGGAAAATACACAGGCACCAATCCAGATGAATGACTAATGAACTGAAAATCAGTCAAATAATAATACAGCAGCAACAGCAGGGAAAATGTTTTTTTTCTTCGCAAATAATTTTGTAAAAAAAAAAAAAATTCAGTCTCAAGTAGATTGAATAGCAAAAGAGGATTTTAGTGTAAGATGCCAACGGCAGCTTTTCTGGCTTTCCCTCTATCTTTCTTTCTTTTTGGAAGAGGGAGCAAGTAGTGGTGGGGCGGGGGGTTGTTTATGCAGTAAAGTATCAGAAATGAGAAGAGTAATAGCAAATCCTGACTAGCGAAATTGTAATGGAATCTGCTCAAATTCAAATGCAACATTCCCTCGGTGGTGGACTGGGCAAAAGCACAAATTAAAACCACATTAAAAGAGAGAATCAGAGAAAACCAAAAACCAAAAAAAAAGGTGTAAGGTCTCTTGACATCCATAAACAACTATTAGAAAGCATCACTGTCAGATTGCAGTAGGCCCAAGGCCAACCACCTCTAAGAAGTAAACTTACAGTCTATTTTGACCCTACTAAAACAGTCAGAAGACAAAGGAACCCACGTTTCAGTCTTCGATTCTTCTCTTTCTTAAAATATTTTTTCAAATGAAGTAATTAGATATTGTGGCAATATGTGTATATCAGTTAAAAAGAAGTAATAATGTGGAACCAAACATGCTTATATTTAGGATATTATTGACAGTAGCTCTTATTTCCTGAGAGTTTGGGGTTTTTTGTTGTTGTTTCCTATAGTAGGGAAGGTAGTTATTATACTTTGCTCTCAGTTCCACGTGTGAAGCTAAACAACACGAGCTTCTCTTCCTTTGTTTGTCACCCTTCTTGCAGCTTTCACGGTTTGGACATCAAATTTGAAAAGATTCTTAATTGTGTTGGTGTCTCCTTTCATTTTGTTCCTTTTGGTTATCTTGGTTGTCTCAATTTCTGGCCGTTCTACATTATTTAATTTCTTATTTTATAGAACATTTCCTGTTAATGTCCTCTCCAACGTCTGGCACACTGTAAATTTTGACTCTATATTCTGGAGAAATACCAAAGTTTTGGACTATGTCATCTCCAGAAGGACATACAAGTTGTTGACCTTGCCATTTGATGGAAGGCAATGTTCTGATTCTCTTAATTTCCTTGAATATGTGCCATGGAAGCCTACCACTACTGCCTTCGACTATAGGATTTCAGTGTTAATGAAAGTGAGAAATTTGGTAAAGTTTTAAAATGAGCATTCAATGGTTCAAGGGCATTGCCATTCGATACATTATAGAACATTATTTATTACAACATGGTCTCATCTGCTTTATCACTAAAGGAAGAGATCTTGGAGGACAGAAGCAGTGTCTTTCACCTTGGGATTCAGAGCCTTGATGTGGAATAGGTATCCAGTAAAGATTTTAAATGAACTGCATGTTCTGGTTGAGTAGATTATTTGCAGTCAGGCTATCTTAACTTCCTACGTTCTTGAATTCATCAAGTTCTTTGAATCTAAAAAGAAAAGCAGTTTTCTATTCCTAAAACAGAGTGAAATATGTTAACTTATTTTCAGTATACATTTTGACTCTTTTAATGTGCAGCCACCAAACCAACAGTTGGGATGGGGTTGGGAAGAGGGAGTGATACTGGTGTGTTTTAATTTTGGAGAGTTTATGTCTATGTGGTCTAAGATGCAATGTGGCTCTCTAGGAACTCTGAGGATTAAGCTTGCGTTTTTCCAGAAAAGTTCTGAGAGCAAATGTTTTACAATCAGTGGGAAAGAAGGGAAAACGAGTGCTTAAAAAGAAAGTAATTACTTGAAGTGGGCAATGATTTGAATTATGTGTAATTTATATATCATATGCATGGCTATGCTAGTTTCTCCTTCATCCATTCTTCCCCTCTAGGCCAATCTGTTCTTGCCACTTCTCTTAATAAATGATAAAAGCAGAATCTCAAATGAATTGGAGAAATCTTACATAATAATATTTAATAATGAGCCAGAAAAGAGAGCAAAAAATATTTACCTTTTGAGCTAAAATCCACTTAACCACCCGTTCTTTCCAGTCCTTCATTACTATGAAATTAATATATGAAATTATTTCCTTATAGTTTCCAGTATGTTGACCAAATTCAACTTCTTTTGTTGGAAGACATAACCCCCCGTTAGAAATTCCTCTTCTATAAAATCCTACAACTTTTTACAAATACCTATTAACAAAATAGAAGCTTTTGTCAATAGATTTAATTTCAAGTTGAAATGTTAGTGCTTAGAGACATTCAGCCTATGTCACAGGTCTGACCATTTACCAAATTCTGAAGTGAGAATGGCATTTCCTACCATTTTGACCAGAAACCCTCTTTAAGTGTATGTGGAAGGGTAGGAGTGGAAGATCAGGAAGACAACTGATCCCAAGTCCACTGCCCCAATACAGGCATGCCTGCCACTTATCATAGAGGACAGATTCTCAAGGAGAAGTAAGAGTGGCTATCAATGAGACTCTTCTCCCTTCAAGGTTCAGGAAACTCATATCGCTTGAAACACAGGCAGAGAAATGAGAGGAGTCATCATTATATGGTCCATTTGTAATTTTTTCCTCATTGCCCTGAGTACTTGGATCCTATAGTTTTGGATTTCTGGATATTCTTTCATCCATAAAGATAATAAAAATGAAATTTTATTGAATAGCTTCAGCTATAAGAAGTAAAATGCCCAACAACTTTTACTCTGTGAAAAATAGTTTGGTTAGAGGTCATACCTTGAACAGTTTTTTACATTAGAGTATTTTTGCTATGGGGAAATACAGAGTTCAACATTTTCCGCAGTGAGTATTCTAAGAAAAGCCAGTTAACAGCAACTCAGACATGTGCCTGTAGTCATCATATCTGTCTGAATAGTTATTGGATGATTGAGATAGAATTAATTGATACATAATTTATCCTTTGATGGTGATCTTAGATATAATTGTATCACATCTTGTCAATTCTGACTTTCTTTTCTGTAAAACAACACGTGCTACGCTCATGACAAAATAATCTTATGAATAGAAGAATGCTAGTTCTTGAGGTCATTAACTTTGTAAAAATACATGTTTTCTAGAGTGAAAATGATAAAATTAGTGCCCCTAAGTCACTTGAGCTCTTTCTGCACATACGGTACAAATAATGCCACAGATCATAGCTATATGTCCTGTGTTCCCTCTTTGGTTTCCCAAAAAGATATTCAGTAATGGGCTTCAGGAAAACATATTTTAATATTCTCTCCAGGGCCATTATGAGGAACTTCATCGAAATAATGGTATTTCCCACTTCTTGTGGCTCTGGAGCACAGAAGATGAGATTCTAGACTGGAAGGAGACTCTTAAAAATAATGATCGTGTTTGTGATGCTCAGCTCTACAGAGGTTGTTGTTGAAGGTAATGGTTAAAAGAACTAATAATTGATGAAAATACAAAAGTAACTAAAAGATACCAGGAAGTGTAAACACCTATGTACTTATTTCAACATAATAGTTTCTAGCTTTTGAAACAATTAAAAATAAGCAAAAGAACCAAATAATCCTCTCACCCTCGTCTACTCATCATCCTTATTGAGACTCAGGTGGAAAATGCATATACGATTAGCATTCTTTGTTTTTTGTGTATCTAGCAGTTTCTTCTACTTATGAATAGAAGCAAATAATAACTCTCTGTGCCAGAAAGGCACCATTCTAGGTGTTTTATAAACATTTTCTTGGTTAATCCTCATAAAACTCAGGGAGATTGAGTTTGTCTTACCCATTTTACAGAGGAGACAATGAATGCTGAGAAAAGTTAACTGCCCTAAATCACAGAACTATTAGAGAGTCAAGCAAGAATTTCACCCCAAGTCCATCTGTTCCAAATTTTATTCTTTAAAATCCTCATATGTATCATTTTATGATTCTTTCACGTTTACAAATCAGTAAAGATTGCAGAAAATCCGTAATACATTTTCTAGGTGACTCACTAGAGTTTCTACCCTCAGTGAGCTCCCCATCACTGAGCGTGTTCAAGCTCTGAGTGTCCATCTGATGATTTCAGCTTTGACTAGGAGTGGTTAGACCATAAGAATTTTAACGTCCCTTTAAACCCTGAAATTCTATGATTAACAACAATGCTATGCACATACAGCAGATGCAGAGGGAATTCTCTGTGGTGCCAGTTTCTCCTATACTGTGATCCCTTGGCATGAGACTGGGGACAGTTTTCTCATGAAGACCTTATGTGGGTAGACATTACTCAATTTGAGTCAGATCAGAGAAATAGAAGCTCCCATTCGGAACTGGAAAAGAAGGTAGTCAATCACAGTTACATGACACTGGCTTACACAGCTGCTCTGCTTTCCTCTGACTCACCCTTTGAGCTTCAGAAAGAGATAAGTTTTATTTTCAATATAATAATTGGGATACAGTCACACCATCACTCATATCTTCATATTATGCCTTTTCTGTCTTGTTTCATGTCCCTGATTTTGCCCCACATTTTGAACCATCCAAAGGGAAATCTCAAAACAAAAAAGGAGGGGTCGGAAACAAGATCGATTTTGAAGGGAAGTTTAAAGTTTACATTTCTAAGGCAAAATCATACTCATAAAAAGCATTGGACAGAGAGACCCTCAATATGTTTGCAAAATTTACAGAAAAAATAAACATGTTTTGCTGGCTGGGGATAGTGCTCTGGTTCGCTAGATAGAGTGGAGCATGGTAAAAATGGAAGGATTCTCATCAACTTTCTGTCTTACAGACAAAGCTTTGGTTGGTGTTTTGGAACTTGTATAGCCCATGGGAGTAATTCTCACAGTAGATTGTTTGGCTATTAACTTACTATTTTTTATTTCACGATCTTTATTATCTTTGAGTTGTCTGAGGGCAGTGGAGCTTATTTCCAGGCTCTAATCTTTGACAATGAGTGAGGAAGATGATATTTTTTTAAGTTAGAAAATACTCAGAAAGAAAATGGGTAAACAGAACACACGCTATTATATCAGCATCTGTGGCTTAGAAAAATGTTCTAGAGAATATAGGTGGGATGAGTGAGCTGTATGAACAAGTACTCATTAGGAGCCAAAATTACAAAGATCTTTTGAACAAGATATTCTTCTTCATTAATCATAGGGAAATTGTGAAAAATCAGCCAATGCCTCAAGTAATCAGGTTTCAATACATTAATAGCTGACAACTTAGATTCTGTGGGGAGGCTCGGGGGCAGATTACGAGCTGTAATATGAAGAAGTACCCTGGAAAAATGGAAGGTCCCATGGGTTGGTATAATCTATTCAATCAACTAGTCTCACCTTCTCTGATTACTCAGTGCCCTACTGGATAGCAGAGTCAGTTTTGAGAGGAACACTACTGCTTTACCGGGCTCCATTTAGCAGTAGCAAAGACAACTGTCTCTGATAAAAGACAATTGAGACATCACAGGTTCAGAATCAACTCAGGTATGAAACTTAAAAGAGCAAGATGAATGGAACTAGCCCACTATTGGCATGGGGCAATGCAGCTGATTTAAGAGACCATGTCATACGTAATTGATCCGAACTGTTTTCCATGTCCTTTATTGGGTTTAATCTAGTCTTGAGGATTAATACTTTACTACTTTGCAAACATTTGGGTCCCAAGTGTTTATCTTTGAGGGAAAAATCTATTATGCTTTCCAAATTAAAAGTGCTTTGATTTGTCTGTGGACAAGGAAGTGTGGAGTATTGGGAAGACATCAAAGACCTGGGGTCAAATCTTGACTGTCACTTACTACCATGTGACCTTGGACAAATCATTTAACTGCCCTGAACCTTGATTTTCTAAGAAGAAGGAGGAGGGGGCACCTGGGTGGCTCAGTTGTTAAGCGACTGCCTTTGGCTCAGGTCATGATCCCCAGAGACCCGGGATCGAGTCCCACATTGGGCTCCCTGCTCGGCAGGAAGCCTGCTTCTCCCTCTCTCACTCCCCCTGCTTGTGTTCCCTCTCTGGCTGTTTTTCTCTCTGTCAAATAAATAAAATCTTTAAAAAAAAAAAAAAAAAGAAGAAGGAGGAGGAGGAGAAGAATCTCTCCCTTGCAGTATTGTTCAGAGAACTAAAGGAAATAATGTTTGGGGGCAATATGGCTAAGAGGAAGAGGCACTCCAAAGATAGCAGCTTCTATGGTATGGATTAGATTATGATCTGAAAGCTCCCCTTCAGCTCCTGATATCCACAAAATTGGCATAAATGAGCAGTTAGTACAAGGTTTCTCAAAGTGTATGTGATTAAAACAAAAAAAAAAGGTTTCCATAGTCAAAAAAATTGGGGAGCTGTTACATGCTATATCCTTTTCCCTTGTAAGTCAGAATTCATTTTTAATATAATAGAATTTGCTGAGAAATCCCAAAGTTTAAAAAACTTTCAGCTTTATGGAAGCAAGGGTCTTCTAAACTTATTTGATCTTAGAAATATCTCTTCCCAGAAGATAAGTTAACATCCTCCGAACCTCCTTGTATTCCAATTCGACGGATGCCAAATTCGTAATTTCTTTAAATGCCAGAGTATAAATACATTTTCAAAATTAAGATACACTGAAAGATCTGTATGTGATACCTGGATACCAAAATTAAGGCTAATTTGATTTTAAACAGCAACCAGACAGGGGGTGACTGGCTGGCTCAGTCGGTAGAGCATGTGACTCCTGATTTCAATCTCAGGTTCCTGAGTTTGAGCCCCATGTCAGGTATAGAGATTACTTAAGAAAATAGTAATAAAATTTTAAAAACCCAGCAGCAAGACAAGGCAGGACAAATGAGGAATATAAAAGTGCAAGAACACTGACAAGGGCCAAGTTTTGTTGGTGTTTTACTCATTTGTGAATGGTAGCGTCTGATTGACTAAAACTGTCTTTGGAATTAAGGATATCCAGGAGTTTGGTGAAATTCCTGGTGCAGTTGTTTATTTGCCCTGAAAGAGGGAGACACAGCAAATCGGTGTAGCCCTGTGGTTCCAGCTGTAGAAAAACAACAAGCCTATTGCAAATCTGTCTCACAGTATTTGCGTTCATATATTTTAGGAAGAAAATCAACTTTGTGTTTCTTTCCATTGCCATAAATAGTGCTGGGCTTTTCTTAACACTTTTATTTATCTATATATTTACTTCCTTTTTAAGCTAGCAATTTCCTTTAGTTGACTATTGTTCTATATGGATATCACGTGTCATTCTAGAAGCTAGAAAAGAGACTGCAGGACTAACTAAAGGATTGTGTTTTTAAATTTGAAAGCAAAAGAAGCAGAAGGCATGGAAGCTGTTACTTCTATGTTATTTTTAGGAGTATCCACTTTATCATTTTTAAGCAGCAAAATATTTTATATGAAAGCATTCATTTTAAAGACTTGGATATTAATCACCAATAAGTTTTTAGCACTATTATTAATTGTAGTTTAGTGATGTTCTAGCTGGCTTGTTTTCAGACTTTTGTTTCCATACCCATATGAAAAAGAACATTTCACAGTTATTACAGTCAAATAATAGTCAATTCTCAGAACAGTTTCTAAAGTTGAATAAAGGCAGGCATTTAAATCATCTGATATTTACTGTCCAAATCTGGCCTTTTCAGCTATCACAGTGCTTGGAATGTGCATTATATTTTCAGGTAAAAATTTTTTTTGCTCATTCTATTGAATCTTGTTAACATTTATAGTAAAGGACAAACAATTCCTCTATTCTGATAAAATATATTGTAGCTTCCTGAATCCTTTGCATTTAGAAAAAAATGCCAACTTGTTTTGGTATCCATTATCACTTTCAAATCGCATTATACAATATAATGCAAATGTGAATTCTTAATTAGCAGGAACTGTTTTGTTCAAAGGTACAACAGTAGAGGGATTTTTTTCAACACACTGCAGCTGTTACCTATGGAGGAAACAAATTTCACCTAAGAGGAGCTGCACAAGTGCCTATGTTGTTATGGACAGATTCTTTAATGTTTCTTTAAGTAATGCTATTTCGTAACGGATTTCACATGGAATATAGCAAAATTTACCATTGCTGCCCACTCAATTTCTGCCTCTAGGTTTTTAAAAGAGCAGAAGATGAAATTTTTAAGGACAGTAAAGAGTGGGAGTAGAGAAAAGATTCTTTATGAGAGATGCAGTATTTAACAAGGTCATAAGAAAATATGCCTATATACACATATTCATCTAGATATGCATTTATATATTGTACATGCAACATACAACATTTATATATTGTACATATACATGCTGTGACCAGCAAACATTTGCATGAATATAACCTGAAGGCAGCCTCATGAAATGACAAAAATGAAAAAACTTGAACTTATATAAGAATAGATACCACAGATAATATAGAAGATAGTATACTATCCACAAATAATGTAATAAATCCTTTGCTCATCGGAGTTTCTGCCCAGATTTGAGGCCTTTAAACATCAACCAATTACGGTAAATGTTTAACTGTAGGAGTTCAGGCAGACGGCCAAATTTTGGTTTCAAAGCTATCGCTAGTTTTAGTTTGAAGAGTTTTTCATTTTCAAGTAAGAGCATTTCTGGGTAGTGACTATACCCTACCGTAGCTAGAGAGACTGGAATTTGAATAACTGCATTAGGCAGAATACAGGTCTTGAACAAACCGGCCCTGCGTTATTACCTGAAATGTGGCAAAGAAGGGCTGGAAAATACTTGCCGTTTATAACTTAGCTCTATTTACCTAAAGCCAGTTTATCCCCACAGACAAAGTCAAGAGAGAGAGTTGTTTTTCTTAGCCAAGCACCTATGAGAACAGCAAGGTTGGGGGGAGGGGAGTAAAACGACCGTTTTAGCCTTTCCCTGTTAGGAAAGCCAGGTATTTGACATACACACGGGATAGCCAAAGTCCCCCGCCCTACAGGTACACTTGCTTTCTTGCCAAGCTTATTAACTAAATTCCCAGTCTGCATGAAACTCGTTTGAACATTAGCCTTTCCCCGGGATATTCCTACTCTCTTGTGGAAACACTAGCAAATGCGTAGAAGAAAGGGGCCTAGAAAATCCACACGCTGGATTTGCAGCCTCTGGATATTTGAGATTCTATTGCTAAAGCCTCTTTGGTATAAGCATGATATCGAGGGGGCTACTGAAGTGACTTTTCGTGGTCCCTTCCGTTGTCTCCTACTCTGATTCCCGAAGGTATCCCTTAGGTCTCTTCCTGCCCAACCCCAAAGCTCCAGACCTTGGGCCCCTTCCCTAAAGCCTCTCATTCACCACTACCCTCCCCAACCAAAGTCCCCTCCCGGTCAACACCAAAGCCCGGAGAAGTGGAACGCACACAATGCCTCCCTTATAGGGCTCGAGCTGGGAACTGGGCATGCTCAGTAGCCAAAGCAGATTTTTTTTTTTTTTTCCCTTCTTTTGGTCGCAAGTGCGGCATCTCTCCCGGTCCCACACCTCTCTTTCCTCTATCCCTATTCCCTCTCTCCCCACCCCCAGCTCTTTAAACGTCCTCCTTAACCCGCTCTACACCGAAGGCACGCAGAGTTCTAAGGTGAGGAGAATTAACCCGTCTCCTCCTAAACCCACTCAATAAGTCTCACTCTGGGCTAAAGCTTCACACTTTTGCCTCAAAGCCCCCAGCCCCTTACGCGCACACAGGTTGGGGGAGTGAGGTTACTACTGGATCCCAGGAAACTGGTCCCAAGAAGGCTCCATCCAGGATCGCCCGCTGCCGAAGAAGTATTCCCGGAGCCCTCTGATCTGCGGGGTGACAATTAGCCGAAGGTACTGTACCCGTTATACAAAACCCAAGTGCGATTGTTGCCTTTGAATGTCATTGTTGTTGACTCACCCCCCCCC
>PITA01029365.1:0-17998 GCA_004023965.1 Spilogale gracilis | reverse complement strand
CTTTTTTTTTTTTTTTTTTAGATTTTATTTATTTATTTGACAGCGAGAGATCACAAGTAGGCAGAGAAGCAGGCAGAGAGAGAGAACAAAGCAGGCTCCCTCCCTAGGAGAGTGCCCGATGCCAATGCGGACCTCAATCCCAGGACCCTGAGATCATGACCTTAGCCAGAGGCATTAGGCCTTAGGCAGAGGCTTTAATCCACTGAGCCACCCAGGTGCCCTTTTATGGTGGATCTTATATAGAAAACCAACCAAGGAACTTGATAAATTCCATATCCATAACGGTAAAATTTTAAATATCATGAGGATATCCTGTCTATATTTAGAACCAACATGGTGGAGTTACCTTCTTTCAGAATATCCTATCTATATTTAGAATGAATAAGATGTTCTTGTAAATATCATGAGACCAAACAAGGTATTCCCTTCTCTCTCTTGTATTTCTCCACATCTGGGATATCTGTGGGCCTGGTTGTGTAGCCCCCTTTGTGAGCCTATTTCAGTTGCCCCCTACCTGTTTCTCCCTGTCCAGCCTCACCTGTCCCATACTCCAAAGTGGGGACAGTTAGAGATACATGTATATTTTAACTTATAAGTTGCTAGTGCATGGAAGATGCTAAAAGGGGTGTTTTTGGAATGCTGGTCATGTTCTGTCTCTTGATTTAGGTGTTGGTTACTTGTGTGTGTTCACTTTATCAATATTCATCAAGTGTATAATTAATAATTTTTGCACTCTTATAGGGTTGCTATAATTAGTAAAAGAAATAAAGAGACAAAAAGGGTGTAATGTTTTTCTTTTTGATAAAAAAATATTCATAGATTTTTTAGGAAATTGAACTATATGAGTTCAAATCTTGGCCCAAGCCAGTACTACACATGGGTATGGAATATTATATGTCAAATATCAGTGCTTCATTTACTGTAACTGTAAGATTGGGAAACATATATTTCCATAAAGTATGTTTTAATGATCAGTATATCACATTAATAAATACTGCTTCCCCTTCCCTCTGTCCACCATATTTGTCATACTGCAAAGCTGAGGTTATTATTGTGTTTAGCAGTTAAGAATGTTGAAATTATAATATCATCATGCAATCATATAGAATGTTTATAATTTCTCTGTTAAATAATAAAGTCTTTTCATTTTCTCCTTTCAGAATAGCTAAAATATGTACATATTCTTTTTTTAACATTTTTATTAATTTTTACTTTTTCCATAACCCAGCCACCCTGTCCCTCCCAGTACCCCCCAGTAACCCTCAGTTTGGTTCCTGAGATGAAGAGTCAATTATGGTTTGTCTCCCTTCCCAGTCCCATCTTGTTTCATTTTATTCCCTCCCAACCCCCCACGACCCTCTGCCCTGCCTCTCAAATTCCTCATATCAGAGAGAACATATGATAATTGTCTTTCTCTGATAGACTTATTTTGCTCAGTATAGTACCCTCTAGTTCCATCCACATCGTTGCTAATGGCAGGATTTCATTCTTTTTTGATGGCTTCATAATATTCCATTTCATACCACATCTTCTTTATCCATTCATCTGTTGATGGACATCTAGGTTCTTCCAGAATTTGGCTATTGTAGACATTGCTGCTGTAAACATTCAGGTGCATATGCCCCTTCAGATCACTACATTTGTATCTTTAGGGTAAATACCCAGTAGTGCAATTGCTGGATTATAGGGCAGCTCTATTTCCAACTTTTTGAGGAATCTCCATTCTGTTTTCCAGAGTGGCTGCACCAGCTTACATTCCCACCAACAGTGGATGAGGATTCCTCTTTCCCCACATCCTCGCCAAGCTCTCTCATTTCCTGACTCGTTAATTTTAGCCCTTCTGACTGGTATAAGGTAATATCTCACTGTGGTTTTGATTTGTATTTCCATAATGCTGAAGGCTGTTGAGCACCTTTTCATGTGTATGTTGGTCATTTTGGATGTCATTATTTTTGGAGAAGTGTCTGTTCATGTCTTCTACCCATTTTTTGATTGGATTATTTGTTCTTTGGGTGTTGAGTTTGATAACTTCTTTATAGATTTTGGATACTAACCCTTTATCTGATATGTCATTTGCAAAATATCTCGCATTCTGTCAGTTGTCTTTGGTTTTGTTGACTGTTTCTTTTGCTGCCCAAAAGCTTTTGATCTTGGTAAATTCCCAATAGTTCATTTATGCCTTTGCTTCCCTTGCCTTTGTTGATATTTCTGGGAAGAAGTTGTTGCGGCTGAGGTCAAAGAGGTTGCTGCCTGTATTCTCCTCAAAGAGGCCAGGCTAAGCAACCTGCTCAGGTTCGCTTTCAGGAGCTTTTGTTCCCTGAATGCTTTCCATACAGCTTTGGAGGACAGGAATGAAGATGGGGCCTTCCATTCTCTGGCTCAGAGGATCCAAGAGCCCAGGAGCTCCATTCCTCAGTGGGCCCTCAGAGAAAAGTAATCAATCGTGCCTGTCTCCCTGGTCTCTGGCCACACGTTTCTATCTCTGGTGCTCGGCCCCATTTGGAGTCTCCAAACTCAGCAGATTCCTGTGGCATGCTCCTGTGCCACCCTCCCAGTGGAGGAATGAGGGGGTCCCCCTGGATCTGCCACCTGTGTTTGAAGAGCAATGGCCCGACTGCACCTCGGATCATGGTTTAAGGTAACGCCAAGCTTAAAGCCCACTCCTCGGCTCCATCTCTGCAGCCAGCTTTCCTGTTACGATGCCTGGAAGCTCCCCCACGTTCAGGCACCTGGGTCATTCTGTGACCCTGCGGGTCCTGAGACCACACTGTCTCAGCGAGGGCTCTACCCTGTGCTTAGCCTCTGGGGCAACATCCCTCAGTGGAGCAGACTTCTAAAGGTTCTGATTTTGTGCTCTGCTGCTCTACTGCTGGCTGGGAGCCGGCCCCTCCCCCTGTGGTCTGTCTTCCCAGATGTCACCTACAGTTCACTTCTTTGTGCATCCTTCCTTCCAGAAGGTGGTCACTTTTCTGTTCCTAGAATTGCTGCTCTTCTTCTCCTTGATCTCCTGTTGGGTCCGTAGGTGTTCTGACTGGTTTGATAACCATCCAGATGAAGTCCTGAGATGTGATGATATCTAGGTCTCCTATTCCTCTGTCATCTTGCTCCTCCCCCTGTACATATTCTTTTTTAAATGAAAGTTTTTTGTGTGTGATTTCATCAATTATCATTAAGTATAAGTTACATAAAGAAAAGAAATAATTGTGATTTGACTTAGCATACTGCATATATGGATAATGTTAAAAATACATCAGAGAGAAATTATAAATTGAGTTTCAACTGAAAAGTAGTAATACAGAACTGTTTTTGTGCAAAAATAGTTGGTGTGTTACATAAAATGTAAGTTTAAAAGGCTAAGAAAATCATGCTTATAGTAACCAAAAGATGGCCAGTATATAAAGGTGACCATAGAATATTGCCCCAGGGAACTATATAAGGAGCTCATCAGAGTAGAATTGAATTTAATTTGGTTATTGTAGATGATTGGACTTTTGAAAGCATGTTTAGTATTCTAATTTGTAACATTCCACATTATCTCATTTAATTCACACAACATACCTGTACAAGATATATGATAAAACATAGTATTCCTATATTTAGATATAAAAAATGAGACCTGGAGAGTTTAACTAAACTTTCAAAGATCCCAGAGATCTTACGGTAAGACAGACTATAAGCCAAGGTCTTCTGATTCCTAAGCAGTTTTCTAGTTAGCTGTAATTCTAGAGTTTCCCCATTTGGCACTCCAAAAAACTTTTTAGCTCACTAAATATGCAAGTTTTTGAATCACAGTCAACCAAGCCCTGAGGATTCTGAATAATTAATTCAGGTTTCAATTCCAGAAATCTACATTTTCAACAATTGCTGATTCTGTAAGGGTTGTGGTTATTCTGTGAATCACAATTTGAGAAACACTCTTGCCCTGGTTTTCCATCTTTTGTTGTTTTATCCCAGTTCCTTGCTGTTCTCTGCCCAGTGCCACGGAGCAGACACTGGCAGTAGAATATATCTCAAGAGGAAGACAAAATTCATTGTCCTGTTCCCCCACCTCAGGCTGGGTCTCTAGTAATCCTACTGTATATTGTGGACAGGGTCTTTACAACTCCAGGTCTCATCTGAGAGCTACACTTTGTTTCTATCTCTGTCAGTAGACTTTGGGCATTGGACTCTAGGAAAATCTTTCTTTTATCCCTATATTCCTAGGAATGAAAGTTTCTCTTGCTTTTTTTATTGTTCGAGTTTTCTCGAATTTTGCCTTCTTTGCTGTTCCCTTGGGACAGGAGGAACCCAGCTCCCTTTGCTAAATCTCATCAAATTTATTTTAAATATGCAGAGTCAGTTTCTCTTTGCTAGTTTGGACCTTGCCAGATACAACTGCCATAATTTTTTTTTTTTTTTTCCAGATGAAGTTAATTCATGATGCCAAATGTCCCATAAGTCAGTTAATGCTGCACACTAGTCCAAATCCAGGCAATATCTGTGGCCTTCCCTCTGGAGCACAGGAATCTAATTGGTTATGTGGAGCTAATATAGAAGTATAAGGGTTAAACAGAAATAGTCCTAGGACAGATCCTACTAAATTAGCAACTAGGGATTTCATTTATTCATTTATGTATATATTTATTAAAGCACAAAAGTTAGTACTAAGATGAATAAAAGACCGAAAATAGGATAAAAGTCCTGATCAGTCGACCACTAAGGTTGCTACCCCAGAGCAAGCTATTAAAATAAGATTCAAAGACTAGAGGAACTGGGTTCATTAAATCTGTTAGGAGCCCACCATGGTACCTTGTCTTGAAACTGCGAGGAAGAAACATCAATCCAAAACTCCAAGCCTTTTTTTAAATTTTTTTTTTTTCTTTCTGTTTTATGCTGCAGAGAAGGTGCTGGCTAGGGAAGTGAAGTTCTGGGTTCTTGTCCCAGTTTTGCCACCAACTCAGTGAGCGACTTTGGGCCTCGCTGTGCTGATGCATTAAACGAGTAAGAACTAAGGAGATCTTTTCCTGTTACCTAGTATGATTTGATTACTGCTAATTTTTTACCTCCTTGGGCAATAAGAAATACTTGACATAAGATACAGTGTTTGTGAAATACAAGACTGTTGAAAATGCTAACAGAGAATAATTTATTAGCTAAATATCTAGCTCTTTACATTCAGAGATTTGTTCCTCTGTAGCAATCAGTCCTTTCCCCACTACATTAGCCAGACAACTTGAATTGAGCAGGCTATGCAAACTTCCTTAAACATTAAAGAGGTGATTATGTTACATTTGTATGCAAGATCTTTTATTCTGTAGCAAAAAGATTGAGCTCTATACATGGTCACCTTGGAAATGCATTTTTAGGGAGTATATTTAAGGGAAAGCTTTGAAGAATTTTAGTTTCCTTTTAAGGATATTAGTCAGGATGTACAAAATGTATCTAAATGTGTAATACTGAGCTTTCTCATTTATCATTTTGATTCACATATCAATTTTAGTTTTTAAAAAATGAAATTTCCAAAATTAACTTTGAAGAAAGGACTGAAGAACAAGTGAATTATTTTTCTATATAGGAAGAAATCCTGTATACTGTTAGCTATTCCTATGATTTCCCTAATCAGATATTTTGCCTAATTTATATCTCTGGAATTTTCAGAGGGTCTGATATATCCAACATTGCTGTTCATTTTTTTTTTTTTTATTCAACTGTCAATTTCCTTTTGCTTCTCTGGAGCTTCCCTTCTGGGATTAATTCCATCATCCATTTTGTTCTACATAGTTTTTCATTATTATTTTACACTTACCACCTTGATTTTTATCTTCTTTACATCTCTGTTATTTTCTTCTTAACATTGTAAAGGGAGATGACATGACACTATTTCCCACATGCACCACTGTTCACTCTTTAGGACTGCATCTTCTATGTAGTAAAACTAGATATATTCCACTTGGAGTGAACAATTATTAACATTTCATCATATTTGCTTTGGGTGTCTTGTATAAATATCATTTCTTATAGGCCACCTATTAATATTTGATTTTTAAATTTCAAAACTTAATGCCACTCTTCATTAAACCTGTGTGTGTGTATGTGTGCGTGCACATGCATGCACACGTGTTGTTACTTTTGAGTTAATCTTGCTCCTTCTAACTTTTCTTCCTCATCTCTGATTCTCTTCGCTTTGATACTGACATCCAGGAAGCGCTCAATATTCTACTCAATTAAACTCTAAACTCTTCTTAAAATTCCTGTAGGTCACCTCATGATTAAGTGTAACTGCTCTGTGGAGACACTTTAATGAACTAACTAGGAAAGACCTTCTGTAGACCTTTGGGGAAAACCTCTTATTATCTATCTTTTCCCCTGGTTTGCATTTATTTTTTTGTATTCCCCTTTCCTCATTATTGGGTTAATAAAATCTGTAGGGTCTAAGCTTAGGGACTGGCCTAAGAAAGCATACCAAGAAGGAGATGTGACCTGATTTTACAGTTCTAAGACCTGTGTTTCCCTGGAGAAAAGACAGAAGGAATTCTTTTAGTTACACATGATTCAGCACTGTTACTTGAAGACCAGATTATGGCCCAGGGACAGTATTTTATGGCAAAACAATTTTAAGTAGTTTTGTTTGTAGAATCCTTTCAGCATATCTCTACTGTAAACCTACCACATGGATGAGCACATAGGCATTCACCTGCCCACTGTCAACTGCTCTGCTATCGACCAAACATTTTGACTCACTTTTTTTTTTTTTTAAAGATTTAATTTATTTGACAGAGAGAAACACAGCCAGAGAGGGAACACAAGCAGGGGGAGTGAGAGAGGGAGAAGCAGGCTTCCTGCCGAGCAGGGAGCCCGATGTGGGACTCGATCCTGGATCTCCAGGATCATGACCTGAGCCGAAGGCAGTCACTTAACTAACTGAGCCACCCAGGCGCCCCAGACTCACTTCTTTTTTTATTCAGTGTATTCATTTTTTCTTGGTGCTTTCTCCCCTTTTAATTCTTAAGAGTAATGTCATTTTAAAAATTCTAAACTTAATTTTTTTTCTGTTTGTTCCATATTCACCAAATGATCTTATTTCTTCCCAGTTCTTCAACTACTATCTCTAGGTCATTAAATTCAAAATCTATAATTGTCATCTGATAGCCCACCCATGAGATACACTCATTTCATAGTGCTTACTGGACATTTTCGTCTTCTGATCCAGTAACAGTTACTATCTCTACAAGAGAGTTTTAGTCTCTTATAAGTCGTGTACCATTTTCCACCCAACTCTTATGTTTCTCTAGATCTCTTAATGATACTGCAGTCCAATAAGCAACTTAGAATTACAAAAAACAAAAAATAACAAAAATTTGATGTACAATATATCTCTTGACCTTATAGTCAATTGTAATTTAGACTTATTTTTAAAAATTATTTTTTTTCAGGGCACCTGGGTGGCTCAGTTGGTTAAGCAACTGCCTTCGGCTCAGGTCATGATCCTGGAGACCCGGGATCCAGCCCCGCATCGGGCTCCCTGCCTGGCGGGAGGTCTGCTTCTCCCTCTCTCAGTCCCTCTGCTTGTGTTCCCTCTCTAGCTGTGTTTCTCTCTGTCATATAAATAAATAAAATCTTTAAAAAAAATTATTTTTTTTTCTTTCTATGCATGTAACCATTCATTCACCAGGGGTCCTCATTGTGTCATGCTTGAACCTCTTAACTGCTCTCCATATATATGGATTTATGTCCATTCCAATCCATCTGATCACATTGCTGTCATTTTTTTCTCAATCAAAGATACATCGCATCACTTTTCTGCTTAGAAAGGAAATAAATAAGTGAATGCTTCTTTTTGGCTTTCCACTTTCCATAGCCATGGGTAAAATCTTTATTCCTATTCCTATTTATATTTACATTCCCATTTCTCACTATTAGTATAACAGTGACTTTCTCTTCATCACAATGGATAAATCAGACCAATTTGCAAGTCAATAACTGCATTTTCAATGACATTTGCCCTAAATGTTATTCCTCCCTTACATATATGGCATACTCATATTCATGTCCCAGGATTTAGGGGGGAAAAAAGGTAGATCTTCAAAGAATTCTTCTTTAGCAATTAGAGAATAAATTAGTAGCTCACATATCACATTCAACTGATTTTATGCTAATGATACATCATATTGATTTAAATTGATTTGGAAATTCAAATGTACAGACACCGTATCTTCTTCAACTCACTTACCCATTTTGAATTTATGTAATTCTGTCAAAAGGCTGTTACATAGCCTGTACTAGATAGGAAATTCACACGTACACACACTGGAGTAAAGAAAAACCTATGCTATGACCAAAAGGAATTCTCTTCAATCACGGAAGAGAAGACACCTTTAAACAAACTTTACAAGAATATATATATATACACAACATAAAATCATACAGATAGTATTGAGATAGCTCAGAGAAGAGAGTAATTATCTCTATTTCGGGTATGATTGGGAAGGATACCTGTCAGAGGTGATACCTGATGATATCACCTGATGATAAATTTAAAAGATGAATAGGTATGGACCAGGTGTTGGGGAAAGCAGATAGGGAGGACATCCCAGGGTTAGAAGATGACATGTACAAAAGCAGTATCTGCCTGTTGAGTTAATTGCCATTTTCTATTCAGTCAGTGAACGAACATTTTGGTAACTGCTATATGTAAGGACATGTGGCATTAAGAGTTTAAACATTCTCCTGAATTCAAAGTTCACTGTCTAATGTTCTCACTTGGTACCTAAAAGACATATATATATACACACACACACACACACACACACACACACACACACACATTTATACATTTATATATATACATTTATATACATATATACATTTATATATATAAATTGGCAATGCTTAAATGGTAGGGAATGGCTTTCTTCCCTCTTCATGTCTGGTATGATTTAACTAACAATGAGGCATCAAGCATACTGAAAATAATTCATTGTATGACTGTGTCCCACCTTGGCTAACCTAAAATCACCAGAGCATGCTCAGAAACATCCCAAAATGCATTAAACTACTGAATAAGAAAGTGATGTCCTACTGGTTGAAATCCCCAAAAGGTTTAGTTTCCTCAGAAGCGTGAAGATGAATGGGCTTTCTGATTTTTATCCCAGTACCTGTTCATTCCATTCACCAAGCTGCTCAATCATGTGTTTCTGCCAAAAGAATGACAGGCCATATTTCCCAATATGTTTTAATAGTTAAAATTATAAAATAGATGTGATTTATTTGACATAGTAACTATAATTTGGGATATTCCCAAATTTTCCTCTGGGTTATTTTAGGCAAATATTGTCTTCTACTCAAACTCAACATCCAAAAAGAAGATGATCACATCAAAAAATGGGCAGGAGACATGAAGAGGCACTTCTCCATAGAAGACATAAAAATGGCTAACAGACACATGAAAAAATGTTCATCATCACTAGCTATCAGGGAAATTCAAATCAAAAGCACACTGAGATACTACCAGTTAGAATGGCCAAAATTAACAAGACAGGAAACAACAAGTGTTGGAGAGGCTGCGGAGAAAGGGGAATCCTCTTACACTGTTGGTGGGAATGCAAGTTGGTGCAGCTGCTTCGGAAAAGTGTGGAGATTCCTTAAAAAATTAAAAATAGAGCTGCTCTGTGACCCCACAATTGCACTACTGGGTATTTACCCCAAAGATACAGATGTAGTGAAAAGAAGGGCCATATGTACCCCAATGTTCATTGCAGCAATGGCCACAATCACCAAACTGTGGAAAGAGCCAAGGTATCCTTCAACAGATGAATGGATAAAGAAGATGTGGTACATATATACAATGGAGTACTACGCCTCCATCACAAAGGATGAATATCCAACTTTTGTAGCAACATGGACTAGATTGGAAGAGATTATGCTGAGTGAAATAAGCCAAGTAGAGAAAGTCAGGTATCACATGGTTTCACTTACTTGTGGTGCATAAGGAGTAATATAGAGGACAGTAGGAGAAAAAAAAGAAATGGGAAGTGGGGTAAATAGGGGAAGGAAACGAAACATAAAAGACTTTGGACTCAGAAACAAACAGGGTCTTGGATGGAAGGCGTGGGGGAATGGGGGAGCCTGGTGGTGGGTATTGAGGGTACATATTGCCTGGAGCACTGGGTGTGGGACATAAACAATGAATCTTGGAACACTGAAAAAAATTAAAAATTTAAAAATTTTAAAAAAATTGTCTTCTGAAAAGTGGAAGTGTTTTGTGTGAATCCAGCCAAATCTTGATTAGATCGCACTGCAGTCTAGGAAAGAGAAAGAGTTGCTAATAAAAGAATAGTTTTTCTTTTTTACCATATGCATGCATTTGCTGTGTTTAACAATGCATTTCTTCTTACATTTTTTTCATTGGCTGTTTAAGCTTGTTTATATCCTCTAGGCAAGTACTTAATGACTTGAAACTACCTTTTCAAATGTATGAGTCAGTCAGCTTGGCCTGGTAGGAATTAGAGCCCATGTTCAGTTTTATACATTTACTATCTGAGCAAGCTCCTATGGTATGTGGAGTTTATCTTGAAGTAAATGGGAGTGTTTCTATAAGAACTGATATGGCTTCACCGAGAGCACCAGAGATCACAGGCAAGATTCTGCTCCTGGCCAGCAAGTACTTTCTCTGAGAAGAGCCTGCCAGTTGTATTTAAAGAGTGAGAAGTAGACATACCAATAAGCAAAGATGTTCAGTTAGTCTTGTGGGCTCTGATGATTTATCCCCACTCTAACTACCCCAACAGAGTTGAGCCAAACTCTTATCAAAATGTCTAAACACAGTGAATAAAATATTCCTTTGTCTTTTCAGATGAGTTATAATTTAGTAGCAAACCTACTGTCCTGAGCACGTAAGAAGATGCTTTGGGGGGGAAAACCTCCCATGCTTAGAACACTGTGTTCTCTGTACTTTCCAGGTGACCTTCCTATAAATTAATCATTGTTTGTCTAACTCGTTGACCTCATTAAAATCCTGAAATCTCTGGTCTAACCAAATTTTGATAATGCCACGCAGATGGAGGAGTTAGAGGCAGTTTTGAGTATTCTTTTATGAGGAGCAGTTAAGAATAAATGTCACAGACTTACCAAATCATTGCAAGTTGCAAGTATACTTAGCAGCTACAAATTCACCTACACACACACACACACACACACACACACACACACACACACACACACAGGAGTATTACTGTTATGTTTTAGTTACTTTGTCAGATGAGAAAATGCCAACAAATTAGAATATAGCCTACAATTGCGCATTATGAACATCCCAAACTTAACAATAATATTCAACTGATAAATAACACATCAGATTTGATTATCTTACAAAGGGTAGTGATTCCTAGGAGGCTAATCTGAAAGCTGTCTTCTCAGTATTCGGAAAGATAAAGGCAATAGACAGTCCTGTGTTTTGCCCTCTCAGGTTATGAAGGGAAAGCTACCTTTGCAGTTCCTCTTTCCCAGGACTGTAATTTGACGTGTTATTTCAAACTGTAATCAACTAACTCTCAGTGGTTTCACAGCATGAATGAAGGGTTTCTGGTCAGCCTTTGCAACAAAGAAGTTTTGATTACTTCCCTATCTAAATAGGTCAACTTATTTATATCTTCTTTATAATTCCCCATTAAAAAAATCTTGGCCCAGAAATCAGTTGCTTATCCATAGTTAATCTAGGAAATTTTATGGAAAAAACAACATGTGGTTTTTGAAATCTGAGTCTGCTCCCTGTATTCTTTATCCCTGCCAAACCCCAAGTGATCTTTCTATTATTCCCTCTCTCATATATGGAAGTAGGTATGGAAGAGAGATTTGAGAAAGGATGAATTGATAGTGATATCCCTCTAGGGATATCAGATATATGCATTATATCTCATACCTAAAAATGAGATGGCATTGACCTTCAACAAGTAATGTTAAGTTCACAGACACACACACACACAATGAGCTCCTTCCTCCTTAACAAAACCTGTTCATGAGGAAGTGACCAGTGCTGGAAAGAAGCCTGAGTGCAGAATTGTATATTTTCAATCTGATCCAATTTATTTAAGGTTGTGACCTCAGGCACCTCATTACATCATTTTGAGACTCATTTTCTACATTAGTAAAATCTGAATATTGCTCTGGTTCCCTTCTATCTTCAGCTCACTGTGGGTATGTAATTATATGGACAAATTTTAGATGAGCTTTCAATTGATAAATTATGCTTTCATTATCATACATTAACTCATAAATAAAGGAATGTAATAAATTACATTATCTGTTAACAAAAAGTTAAACTTTTAAGGATCTTACCTACCCTCCCCTTTACGAGAACTTAAATCTACTCACCAATAGTGACCCTGGGCTCAGTCACTTTAGCCAGTGAAGTGTTAGCAAGGATAACATTATGCTTGTAAGCTTTAGAAGCTAGTATTTAGTTTGCCATGTCCCTTTTTTCTCAGCCAAGAGACCAGTCATGTTCTGTTCCGTGTTCCAGATCCAGTATGTTTTGTCAGCCTGTGACTGAAATGAAGGCAGCTTGGAGCAAAGCTGCATCTGACAGGGAGTAGGCCCATGATTAAAGCAGGAGAATAAGCCTTTGTCATTATAAACCCCTGGGATTTTGGTGGTGTTTCCATTGCATAATGTAACATAAGGGGTATGTTTGTAAGTACTGTTCTACTGCATTTTCTATTTGTCTCAATTTTCATAGACATATCACTATTTCAGTAAGTGTATTATTCACATGTCAGAGTTAATCATTATTTTTATTATATTTAGAAATACCTGTGTTTCCTGTTCAGGATTTTTTTTTTATTTTTCCCCTTTCTCACACCCATGCTTTTTGGCCTGACTCCTGCCCAGTGACTATTTGCTGGGTTTGGGGGTGCTGCATTCCACAGGACAAATCCTGTCAGATAGCCACCCCTCTTCCAAGACAGTGAGCTCTCTCTAGCTCCAGTGACCCTGTTCCCTCTCCTGTCCTTTCAGGCTTAGGGTGGTAAATGGCTTCCATTGTTGCCAGTCTCTGGAGGCTTCACTACCCCATTTCTATGCCCTTACCCCTGCTCATACCTCTTGAATAGCTTTTTAATTAATTTTTTTGAGCTTAATCTTCAAGCCTGGAATATGTTTCCTATGGGATATTCAGTACTACAATGTCCTATGTAGAGTTTCTTAATGTATGTAGATAAAATGAATTATTTTTTTTATTTAAAAATGAAATTCATTTTAACTATGATTATATTTTATTAATCACAAATTTCAAATGGATACAGTTGAATAAGATCTATATTTACAAAAAAATTTTAGAGTAGGGGGAGGGGCAGGGAGGGAGAGGGAATCCCAAGCAGGCTCCATAGACTTCAATGCCCAGTGCCAAGCTCAGTCTCAGAACTCTGAGATCAGAACCCCAGCTGAAATCAAGAGTCCGCTACCTAACTGACTGAGCCACATAAGTGCCCCATATTTAAATTTTTTAATCAACCCATTCAAATATATAGCACCATTATATTTCTCCTTTAGTCAGATACACATATTGTCTTGAAAATTTCTGCCTACTTTTTACTGGGATTATGTTTTAGGTATTTCTGTATATCTTTATAAGTTCTATTGTAGTGGGAATAGGGTTTTTTGTTAAATTGTATTTTCTAACTTGTGATTTCTGGCACAAAGACACAGTACTTTATGTAACTCTACTGTACCCAGTCATTTCTAAACACTTTACTAAATCATTGTATGTAAAATAATTATGACTTTATTTCTATTCTTGTTTCCACATTATATTTATATGGGCTAGAATTTTCCCAACAATGTTATTTAATGTCAATGGTTCACAGTGATTAAAAGAAAAACCCTAATCTTGCTATGGGTAGTGCTTTCCTAGAAGTGGGAACTTCTGTTTTCCTCAAAATCAAGGTCCCTCTGTGCTCTCTCATTGCTTTCCTTGAGAGGAATAACTTGCCAATTATGTGAGAATAGTAAGATCTTCATATTCACTGGGCTATGTTTCCCAGCTGACAGAGTCACTGCATTGAGAAGACACTGTGGGACCTGTCCTGTTAGAACAAGGGCCTGTAAAGCAGACAATGAGTTCTGGGAAGCTGCTTGGTAAATATATTACCACAGCTGCTTGGTAAATATATTACCACAGCATTATGACATGGATTTCCCCATACGTAGGTACTAAAATATAATTTCAAGATGAGATTATAAAATGGCCTTACTTTGGCATTGGGCCCAGGTATATTCTCCAATCCAGTCTAAATCTGGTAACCTATTCTTTAAAGGGTCTTCATTGAAAAAGCTGATACCCAGTCCACATTTTATTGATTGTATCTGTTTTCTTTATAAAGACCAATCCAACCAGAGAGAAGCAGTAACTAATTTGTTCCAATACACAGCTGCGTTGTTATGTGTGTAATTTTAACAGAAAGGTCTTTAGCATTTGACTGTTTGGCATAACATGACTATACTATAGCCTGGATTCAGAGCCCTTACATAATTTCCTGTGGCAGACAGCTCAGATTCGCACTACTCTTCCTCCCCAAATGATCTCTTCAGGCCAGAAGCCTCATCAATTTGTACTTCTACATTTATTTTTCCTCACCTTTTACTCCATCTGCCTGGCATGCTATCCCTGATATTTTTAGACTTTTTCTTTTTATTGAAATTCTGTCTTAAAACTTTCTGTAATTATTCTTATAATACTGTGGGTTGTGTTAAAATTCCAGTGAAATCTGAATACCACAGGGACACAGTAATTATAAGAAAAAACAATTACTATATCTAAGATTATGAAATGCTTAGTATGATGCAAATGCCAGGCTAAGGATTATATGTACACAATGGCAAATCACATATATATACATATATGTATTCATATGCAAATACACATATATATAATATATTATATATATATATAATCACATTTGTTATTCACAACATACCTGCAAGGTAGATAACTTTTTTCTATTTTGAAAAATATGAATTTAGATTAAAATATTAAAATGCATCACTGTATCTGATTTAACTTTATCTGTTGACCAAAACAAGTGAAGTGTAGAAGAGTAAGTTTTACATTATATGCAAATGGAATATTTGAATGCATTTTTACTGTACCCCACTCAACCTGGTAAATATTTGTCATAAAGATGTGCAAAGCCCTCTTTGGGGAATTTTAAATGACTGGTGATATATACTGGACTGGAGAGATATTAATAAAGTTGAGAATATCTCTGGGAATAGAAGGGACAGATGACACAAAATATAATCTGTGTGTTGATATAAAATGCATAATGATTTTATTCTTCTACTTTGTGAAAGGCATTAAGGAAGCAAACAGTGAAACTCGTTGACTGCTGCGCAGGGAGAAACGGATGGAGGGTCCATTTACCACTGTCACCAAGGACTAAATGAACAAACATGCCCAGACATATCCATTTGATAAAAGTGCTCCAAGGGAAGACAGGCAGTTAACCAAAAGTTATCAAAGACAGAGTACTCACTGATGGTGGCATTTTCTCCTCTAGAATTCTGTGTTCTGGAGTCATTATTTTGACGGAGAAGACTGTGTCCCTGAAATCATTCAGAGTGATTTTCATAGGAGTATACGTAAATATAGTTATGAAGGCATTCATCAGCCATATACTCTGAGAATTTTAGGGCAGTCCTGGCTGGAGGGTCTCTGTGCAGCTGCCTGGGCAGATTCCCATTTGCCAGTGTATGAAGCAGTTTTTATTATTTAGCTGTGCATATCTTTGCTGTTCCTCAAATTCCAAAGGTTCTGAACCAAAGAGACATGGTTTGTTGAATTTTTTTTTAATTTCACCTTTTCCATGGATTCTATGGATACAAAATTCAAATATTCTCCCAAATCTGTCATCGTGACATTTTAAACAATTTTCTTGGATATTTCAAAATAGACAAACATGAAATAGTTTACCACCTTAAATTCTTAAGAGAAGTAAAAAAATATTTTTATGAAAGACAGAAATGCTCCCCTCCTGACCAGTATTAATAATCATAATAAAAAATATTCCAGTTTGGCATGCTGATATGTTTGAGGTGAGGAATCAAATTATTTGCTTCTGCGCTGATGAAGTGAAGGGATATATTGGGCCCTGATAGTTTGGTTGGATAGGCATTGTCATATGTTGAAATAATTTGACGTGATGATAGTGATCGTGGCTGCATGATATTCTCCAGTGGGATGGTGACTAAAGTGACCTCAAGGCACCCTTCAGCTTGACTAAATTTTAGACAGGTCTCTTCCTGACTATAGCTTCCTCCCTCTTCTTAGAGCATATACTTCAATATTTGCAATGTAAATTTGGTTCGATGCCCCTGAGAGGTTATAAATCTTAAACACCACCTGCCAGTTTTAAGACCCAGGAATATTTTTCTCAAAGATCTGAGAGCTCTTTGAAACAGTCAAGGAAGATACCTCCCAAACCTTTGTAAGTGGGTAGGAGCCTAACTTAGATAAGCAACAATAAACAAAACCCTCAAGTACTTCTCCACTAGCTCACAGCAGCATTTAAACATGCTCCTACATTTTGTTTCAATGAAATTGACTTTCATCTCTCTCCCCTATTGCTGCAACAGTCTTAAAGTTTTCTTGCCTATTTAACTACAACCAGTGCAATTTTTCTTTGACAATGGCTAAATGATACGCAAACAGCTTTTAAGAATAAGAAGAGGGTTGATTCTGGCATCTGTGTTTTCAAAATGGGGTTTCTTTTGCTTTATCTCTGAGCATCTAGTTATAATTTTTTCATATTTGCAGAAGTCAATTCAATTCATGTATACATCCTTTCTTCTGAAATTGAGGAAAAGACAATCATAACTGAACTATTATTCTAATTCATATAGTGACTATTCTAACTTTGACATTTAAAAAAATTCAGGATGTATATATTGGTTTGTGTTTCAAATAAGATTTCCTTGTCCCTGTAGGCTCAATGAAATAAAGTAGCAGAAAAGAAAAAAAGTTGGTGATATTCTGGGCCCAACATATACGCAAAGAATTTCTTATCCAGCATGATTGCCAAGAATTCTTAAGGGCCACAAAACCAACGTATAATCCACCCAGGCCTGACTTGTTTACTGCCAAGTTTATTTAGCAGAAGTGAAAACAAAACCTGTGAGTTCAGAAAATGTAGTTGAAATCACAGCTGGTGGCTAAAGAAAGTTTTCGTGGATGCTTTCCACCAACATGAGACTATGGAAGAGAGATCCAAGTGGCAGACTGGGAAGTGAAAGGAATAGGACTCTAATATAGGGAGAAGGGCAAATTAGCTGACCCTGACCCTGACCATGAAAGGATGTCTATTTCTGTCATGTTATAAACTATTAAAATTTAAAATATAACAAATGAAAATCATAAATAGAGAGCTTGGTAACTGTTGGAATAATAGTCCTGAATTTTAAAAATTTCTCTCCTAGTTCACTAACAAGGGAATCTATATGTTTCTACTTTGAAAGACAGAAGATAACCTCATTCCCCCTAAGAATGGCTGTTACTTAGGTTTATCACATTAATGGATAGATTCTTCACTTTAAAAGGAAAACAAAGAATAGCCTCTGTCCTCTGACCTAGGAGGGCCTTACACAGAGACTATGGATTCAGTATATATGAGCAAATTTTCCGTATCCAAATGGAGAGAATAAAAGGGTCTCTACTCAAAGAGTTGCAACTTTACCTCCCATGTAGAAGGGCAAGTTGATATCAAGGAAGAAAGGAAGCATTATTCCATAGGTTGGCCAAGGAGCCCTCGGTAATCTGAGACTAGATGGTTTTGATTTTAAGGCTGCAAAATATCTATGTCTTTATGGCTCATGAAAAAATTAGAATATCATAAAACCAAAAGATTTGTCTATTAAAAATGGATTAGATGTGTGATTTAATACACAAACAGGCAGCTGATGAAGTTAGATACATTTGTTTCTTTAGCTCTGGTTGTGATTTCCCAAATAGTGGGTTTTTTTTTTTTTTTTT
>PITA01029364.1:0-18008 GCA_004023965.1 Spilogale gracilis | reverse complement strand
AGAGCCAAGGTGCCCATCAACAGATGAATGGATAAAGAAGATGTGGTACATATATACAATGGAATACTATGCCTCCATCAGAAAGGATGAATATCCAACTTTTGTAGCAATATGGACTGGACTGGAAGAGATTATGCTGAGTGAAATAAGCCAAGAAGAGAAAGTCAAGTATCGCATGGTTTCACTTACTTGCGGTGCATGAGGGGTAAACTGGAGGACAGTGGGAGAAGGAAAGCAAATGGGAAGTAGGGTAATCCGAGGAGAGAAACAAAACAACAGAGACTCTGGACACAGAAACAAACTGAAGGACTTGGAGGGAGGGGGGTGGAGGGATGGGAGAGCCTGGTGGTGGGTACTGGGGGCACCTAATGCATGGAGCACTGGGTGTGGGCAATGGGGAATGAATCTTGGGACACTGGAAAATAAAAAACTTAAGTAACAATAAAAAAATAAAGATATTAGTTGATATATATAGAGAAAGCATAAAAGAGAGCACAGCAGAGGAGAGGGAGAAGCAGACTCCCCACTCCCAAGAAAGGAGCCCAATGCAGTACTCGATCCCAGGACCCTGAGATCATGACCTGAGCCAAGGGCTTAACCAACTAAGCCATCCAGGTGCCCCAAGAAACCAGTTTTACTCATCAATAAGAAGCCTCATCAGTTAGTTTTATTATGGAATTGCAGCAAATTCAGTCACATCTTCAGGCTCCAATTCCGGTTCTCTTGCTATTTCCACCACATCTTCAGTTACTGCCTCCACTAAAGTCTTGAACCCCTCAACGTCACTCCAGGGTTTTGGCCTGAGCTGAAGGCAGATATTTAACCGATGGAGCCACCCAGATCCCCAGGAGGTTTTTGACCTTTTTTTTCCAGATTCCTCAGAAAAATCACTATTAATGGCAGCAGTAGTCCTACAAAATGTATTTCTTAAATAAGAAAAATTAAAATTACTCCTTGATCCATGAGCTGCAAAATGGAAGTTGTAGTAGTCAGCATGAAACAATATTTTTTAAAAAATTTTCTTTATTTATTTGACAGAGAGACATCACAAATAGGCAGAGGGCAGACAGAGAAAGAGAGGGAAGCAGGCTCCCCACTGAGCAGAGATTCCCAATGTGGGGCTTGATCCCAGGACCCTGAGATCATGACCTCAGCCAAAGGCAGAGGCTTAACTCTGTGAGCCACCCAGGTGCTCCCAGCATGAAACAATATTAATCTTGCCACATATCTCCAACAGAGCTCTTGTGTGACCAGGTGTACTGTCAATGAGCAGTAGTATTATTTTGTAAAGAGCCTTTTTTTCTGAGCATTAGGTCTCAACAGTGGGCTTATTAAGTGTTAAATCAATATATTGTACACTTGACACTAATATTACACTGTATGTTAACTATCTAGAATTTAAATTAAAACTTAAAAAAATTCAGCAAACCATTTTGTAAATAGATGTGCTGTTGCCAAGGCTTTGTTCTTTTATTTACGGTACAGAGCACAGGCTAAGTAGATGTGGCATAATTCTTAAAAGCCCTAGGATTTTTGGTATGGTAAATAAGCACTGGCTTTACCTTAAATCACCAACTATATCAGTCCCTAACTACTGAGTATGCCTGCCTTTGAAGCTTTGAAGCCTGGTATTAACTTCTCCTCTCTAGCTATGAAAGTCCTAGACAGCATCTTCTTCCAATAGATGGCTGTTTTGTCTACACTGAAACTCAAGTTTAGTTAGCCACTTCATTAATTACCGTAATTGGATCTTCTGAATAATTTGCTGCTTCTTGATCAACACTTGCTGCTTCACTTTGTTCTCTGATGTCATGGAGATGGGCTTCTTTCCTTAAACCTCATAAACCAACATATGCTAGCTTCAAACATGTACAGCAACTCACTCACCTTTCTCAATCTTCATAGAATTAAAGGCAATTTGGGCCCTGCTCTAGATTAGGCTTTGTTTTACAAGACTGCTGTGGCTTGTCTGATCTTCTATCCAGACCACTAAAACTTTCTCCATATGAGCAAGATGGCTATTTCACTTTCCTATCATTCATGTGTTCACTGTAGTAACACTTTTAATTTTTTTCAAGAACTTTTTCTTTGCATGTACAACTTGACTGATGAAAGAAGTCCAGCTTTCTGCCTATCTCAGCTTTCAACATGCCTTCCTTATTAACCTTAATCATTTCTAGCTTTCAACTTAAAGTGAGAGACATGTGACTCTTCACTTGAGCACTTAGAGGGTGATGAGAAACTGGCTTATTTTCAATATGTTTGTCTCATTGTAGGATGAGAAACTGGCTTATTTTCAATATGTTTGTCTCAGGGAATAGAGAGGAAGAGGGAGAGAAATGGGGGAACAATAGAGCAGTCAGAACACACAAAACATTTATTAAGTTCACTGTCTTATATAGGCACAGTTCATGACTCCCCACAACAATTACAATGTTAGTATCAAAGATCACTGATCAAAAATCACCCTAAGAAATATAGTAACAAAAAAGATTGAGATATTACACAAATTACCAAAATGTTACACAAAGACACAAAGTTAGCAAATGCTTTTGGAAAAATGGTGTTCAACACAATGTTGCCACAAATATTCAATCTATATAAAACACACACACACACACACACACACACAAACACACACACACACACATCTGCAAAGTGCAATGAAGTGGAGCTCAATAAAATGAGGTATGCCTGTATCAATCAAAGACTTAAGCAGAATATATGACAACGCTAACAAAATTAAGAAGTAGATATTTGACTCTGTAACTCAGGGTTCCTCCATGTTTTAATCCTAATGTTACCATTTAGCATAACTGGTTATTATATACCCTTTAGATCTCAGTATCAGCACACTGTTTCACTAACCAGAGAGAGATTCTTTTCTAAACCAGAAAACTGCATGAGACTCTGAGGTTTCCTGTTTCCTCATGCCTCCTTTCTTTGTCTATTGCAAATATCTGGTTTTCCTGAGATCACTGCTGTCCCCAACCTACTCTTTCTTGTCGTTAGGATAGATACAGGTACAAATCTACAGAGGCTAGTGGCCAGGAAAAAAGCAGAGAAAGAAGTTTCGGCAACACCTTAAAAAAACTCTGAAAGATGTTAGTATGGTTAAGTTCTGTAGTACTCTTGCACTTGAAATTCAGGTACCTTAAAAATTAACTAGATTTTTAAAGCCAAGAATTACATAAATATATTTATTAAGACTTTACTAGGGGTGTCTGGGTGGCTCAGTAGTTAAGCATCTGCCTTTAGCTCAGGTCATGATCCCAGGGTCCTGAGATCAGAGTCCCACATCAGGCTCCCTACTCAGCTGGGAGCCTTGCTTCTCCTTCTCCCACTCCCCCTGCTTGTGCTGCCTCTCTCCCTGTGTTTCTGTCAAATAAAATCTTAAAAAAAAAAAAAGAAAAAGAAAAAGAAAAAGAATTTACTTGATCTCATTTGACATGTGGAAATCTAAAAATATCTACCAAGCTCAAAGAGATATCAGATGGCTAAAGGTGGGGGGTTGGGGAGGTTAGTAAAATGGTGGAAGGGTGTTAAAAAGTACAATCTTCCAGTATAAAATGAGTCATGAGGATGAATATATAGCATGGCAACCATAGTTAATAATAATACTGTATTGCATGTGTGACAGCTGCTAAGAGAGTAGATCTTAAAAGTTCTTATCACAAGAAAAAAATTCTATATGTACTGTGACGGACATTAACTAGATTTGTGGTGATCATTTTGCAATGATTTACAAATATCAGATCATGTTGTATACACTTAAAACTAAAACAATGTTGTATATTATACAACTTAAAAATTCATATATATATGTACACACACGTGTGCACACATATATTTGGCAAGGGAAAAGTTCTATGTAAAGCAATTAGGAAATAGCACATAAATCAGACAAAGTTACTGTCTTGGAGAGACCTCTCAAGTTTAAAAATTACAGCACCACTTTAACATATAAAAATGTAGGTTCTGATTTCCTAACCCATAACTCATAGATTTTTTGACCACATCCCCATAAACAACTCTTTTGCTTATTTTATTAGTGTTAGTGCTACACATCCAACTCATATTTAACTGATGGCTTATTATGTAACTTTCATCTCTCTTCATCAGAAATGTTAACATGTGGAAGTTCTCCAACTCATATTTATGTGGTTTTGCTTGTTTTTTTTTCCTTAAGTAAATTCACTTACTCTTAATGCTAGTGAACTTCACTAATTCATTTTTAAAATGTCCAAGTCATTTGGTAGTTTTACTGAGTTGTCCACAGAATTAAGGACTGCCTGAATATGTAAAGGGAGTACTGAATGGCAAGTCAAAAACATTCATTTTTCTTCTGAGGTACCTACAAGTAAATCAATTAACTGAGGGAGTGCCTGGTGTGGCTCAGTCAGTTAAGCATCTGCTTTTATGCAACTTAATCCCAGTTGGCCCTGGGACTGAGCCCTGAGATGACCCTGGTCAGTGGAAAGTCTGCTTCTTCCTCTCCCACTGCCCCTCCCCCAAATAAATAAAATCTTTAAAAAAAAGAAAAAAGAAAAATGAAAAATGAATTGAGAACAATTGAGAATTTAGGCTAAACTCCACTTAATTCAATGTTTTAGATAAAAAATTCAAAGGTTCAACTAACACTCTTTCAAACATAAAACTGAGAAATAACCTTTCCTGCTCTTTTTCTCACCCTTTAAATAACTAGTTGCTTTTTCTTTTTTTGCTTCCAATGACAGAAAGAAATGAATTTCTCAAACAAATGCAACGGCAGTGATTAATTCCTAGAATTATAAACCTCAGTTAATTGTTAATATACGCATTTTATCAACTTTCTCTTCCACTAAAAAATAGTATCTTTTTTCAGAGTAATTTGCACCTTGTAGAAATCTCTACGTCTGGCAGTTATAGGAAGCTCAGGTTCAGTCTCTACATTATCTGGTCACCAGACGAAAGTAATTCATTCAAACTCCCAAAGGTCCTATCTACAAATACGCCACACATCATAATTTTCCTTCATTTTAAAGAATACAAAGAAAGCCCCTGTTAAAATGGCTACCAAGTTGGGTTTAAAACAAATAGGTAATCCCAATATTAAGATGAAAAGGGCATTCATGCGGCAGCTGGATGGCTCAGCTTGCTCTGTGTCTGACTCTTGTTTTCAGCACAGGTAAGATCCTAGGGTCATGAGATTAAGCCCTGAGTCAGGCTCTGTGCTCAGCAGAGTCTGCTTCTCTCCCTCTGCCCCTCCCCCTGGCTCACATGCCTGCTTTCTCTCTAAAATAAATGAATCTTAAAAAAAAAAAATTAGGAAAGAGGGGCTGCCTGGATGGCTCAGTCATTAAGCGTCCGCCTTCGGCTCAGGTCATGATCCCGATTTTTGATTGAGCCCCACATCAGGCTCTCTGCTCAGTGGGAAGCCTGCTTCTCCCTCTCTCACTCCCTCTGCTGGCGTTCCCTCTCTGTGTTTTTCTCTGTCAAATAAATAAATAAAATCTTTAAAAAATAAATAGAAAGAGAGAGAGAGAGAGAGAGGGAAAGAAAGAAAAAGAGAAAGGAAAGGAAAGAAAAAGAAAGGAAAGGAAAGGGAGAGAGAGGAAGAAAGAAGAAGGAAGGAAGGAAGGGAGGGAGCAAAGGCCATTCATATTAATAAAGGATTCATGAGAGTAACAGCAGAATTTCTTGGCTAAATTCTAAGTGAAAGTTGATTCTACTTAATTTTATTGTACAGACTACAACTGTTACTTATGAGCAATTAATATTTACAGCAGACCCTTGAACAATGCAGGGACTGGGGTCACCAAACCCCCATACAGTTGAAAATTTATGCTTAATTGCTTGCTTTTGACCAGAAGCCCTACTAATACCATAAACAGTTGATTAACAGATATTTTGTATAAACTGTATTCTTATAATAAAGAAAGCCAGAGAAAGGAAAATTAAGAAAATCATAAGAAAGAGAAAATATATTTATAGTAGTATACCTATCAAAATAAGTTCACATAATTGGACCCATACAGTCCAAACCCATATTGTTCAAGGGTCAACTGCACTCATAAAGGCTTCTTGTCAGACCATCTCAGATGGGATTCCCTAGTTTCCAATACGGTTGCTATCTACGACAGTCAGCATGCCATGAGAAATTTCTGAAAAGAGAACAAAAGAGTGCCAATGCACAGCTCTCAATATCATGGATGAAAACCAAAGTGGGTTATCAATGTTCAAGAGTAACTCTTCTCTGAAGGATTAAAAAAAAAAATAAGTAGTTAACAGAGACTGCCTCAGAGAAAGATAGACCTGTTTTGATAACTCTAAATTATTTTTTTATTGAGATAAAATTGATATATAACATAATAGAAGTTTCAGGTGTGTAACATCATAATTCAGTATCTGTAGGCCCTACACCAAAAGTCTAGGTACCATCCATCAGCATATAATCAACCGCTTTCTCCCATTACTCCTACTCTCCAATCCCCTTCCACTCTGATAAATAATCTGTTCTCTATAAGTTTGTTTTTGTATTTTTTGTTTTAGATTCCACACATGAGTGAAATCATGTGGTATTTGTCCTTCTCCATCTAACTTATTTCACTTAGCATACTACCCTCAAAGTCCATTCATGTCTTCCCAAATAACGAGATTTCATTCTTCTTTATGGCTCAGACATATTCCATTTTCCATATACCACAACTTCTTTATCCATTCACCTATCAATGGACATTTGGATTGTTTCCATATCTTGGCTATTGTAAATAATGCTGCAGTGACAGAGGGTTGCATATATCTTTTTGAATTAGTGTTTTCACATTCACTGGGTAAATACCTACTATAAATCTATTCTTCATTTTCTGAGGAATCTCCATTGTTTTCAATAGTGGCTGCACCAATTTACATTCCCACAAACAATGTAGGAGTATTCTCTTATCTCCACATCTTTTCCAACACTTGTTATTTCTTGTCTTTCTGACGACAGCCAATCTAACAGGTTTGAGGTGATATAGTGGTTTTGATTTTCACTTCCCGAATAACTAGTAATAGTGAACATCTTTTCACATGACTGTTGGCCATCTGTACATCTTCCTTGGAAAAATGTCTATTCAGATCCTCTGCCCATTCTATCTGATTGCTTAATTTTTTCATTGTTGAGTTGTAGGAGTTCCTTATATATTTTGGCTATTAACCCCTTATTGGATATATGGCTTCCAAAGATGTTTTCTATTCAGTAGGTTGCCTTTCTGAGGATGGTCTCCTTCACTGAGCAGAAGCTTTTTAGTTTGATATAGTCTCATTTGTTTGTTTATGTTTCTCTTGCCTTTGGAGTCAGACCCAAAACACATTAAAACCACTGTCAAGGAGCTCACCACCTATGTTTTCTTCTAGGAATTACATGTTTTCAGATCATTTCTTTAATCCATTTTAATTTTTGTGTATGAAGATAGTGCTCTTTTATTCTTTTGCATGTGGCTATCCCAGCACTACATATTAAAAGCACTACATATTAAAGAAAATTATCCTTTCTCCACTGTATATTCTTGGATTCCTGGTCATAAATTAATTACTCATATACATGTGGCTTTATTTCTGGGTTCTCAATTCTGTTTCATTGATCTCTGTGTCTGTTTTTATGCCAAAGCCATACAATTTTGAGTACTATAGCTTTACAGTATAGTTTGAAACCAGGAAGCACGATACCTCTCGCTTTATTCTTTCTTAAGACTGCTTTAGTTATTTGGTATTTTTTGTGGTTCTATACAAACTTTTAATTATCTGTTCTAGTTTTATGAAAAATGCCATTGGAATTTTAACAGATTACACTGAATCTGTAGATTGCAATGTGAACATTGTAACAGTATTAATTCTAATCCATGAGCATAGGCCATTTATTTGTGTCTTCTTCAATTTATTTCAACAATGTCTCACACTTTCACTGTATAGGTCTTTTACCTCCTGGTTAAATTTATTCCAAAGTATTTTACTCTTTTCAATGCAATTGTAAAAAAGATTGCCTTCTTAATTTCCCTTTCTGATAATGTGTTATTACAGTGTGCGAAACATCATTGATTTCTGTATATTCATTTTGTACCCTCCAACTTTACTGTATTAGTTTATTCTAGTTGTTTTTACTGGAGACTAAGGTTTTCTGTATATAGTATCATATCATCTACAAAGAGTGACAGCTTTATTTCTTTCTTTCCAATCTGGATGACTTTTATTTCTTTTGCTTGGCATATTGCTGTCCCCAAGATTTCTAATACCACAATGAATAAAAGTGGTAAGAATGCACCTTGTGTCTTGTTCCTAATCTTTTTTTTTAAAGATTTATTTATTGACAGAGAGAGAAAGAGAGACACAGTGAAAAAGGGAACACAAGCAGGGGGGAGTAGGGGAGAGAGAAGCAGGTTTCCCACCGCCAAGCTGGGAGCTGGATGCCTAGCTCCATCCCAGGACCCTGGGATCATGACCTAAGCCAAAGGCAGACACTTTAAGTCTGAGCCACCCAGGCACCCTGTCTTGTTCCTAACCTTAAAGGAAAAGCTTTTTAGCTTTTGACCACTGAGTAAGGTATTAGTTGTGGGATTGTCACATATGGCCTTTATTACATTGAGATATGTTCCCTCTCTACTACCTTGTCAAGAGTTATCATAAATGGATGCTGAATTTTGTTTAAGTTCTTTTTTAAAAAATCTATTCAGATGACCATATGGTTTTTATCCTTCACTTTGTCAATGAGGTGTATCTGTACTGACTCATTGAACCATTTTTGCATGCCTGGAATAAATCCCACTTCATTGTGGCATATGATCCTTTTAATGTCTTCTGAATTTGATTTGCTCATTTTTGTTGAGAATTTGTGCAGTTATGTTCATCAAGGAAACTGGCCTTTCATTTTCTTTTTTTGTGGTGTCCCTGTCTGCTTATGGTGTCCAGGTAATGCCAGCCTCATAAAATGAGTTTAGAAGCATTCCCTCCTCTCCTATATTTGGAAGAGTTTGAGAAAATAGGTATTAAATCTTCTTTGAAGGTTTGGTAGAATTCACCCATGAAATTGTCTGGTCCCAGGAGTTTGTTGGGAGGTTTTTGATTATGATTCAATCTTTGTACTAGAACTCTATTCAGATTTTTTATTTCTTCATTATTCAGTCTTAGAAGATTGTGTTTCTAGTAATTTATTCATTTCTTCTAGGTTGTCCAATTTGTTGGCATATAAATGTTTATATTGCAGTTGGCTCTTGAACAAATATGGGTTTGAATCATGCAGATCACTTACATATGAATATTTTTCAATAAAAGCAATATAGCTCTATAAATGTATTTTCTCTTCCTTATAATTTTCTTGACATTTTCTCTAGCTTATTTTAAGAATACAGTATACTACAGATAGGACATATGACCGTTATGTTATCAGTAAGGCTTCTAGTCAATAGTAAGCAATTACTAATTTCGGAGGGAGTCAAAAGTTACATGTGGATTTTTGACTGCGCAGGGGGTTGGTGCCCTTAAACCCTGATGTATATTTCATTTATTTTGCTTTCATTTCTGATTTTTTAAAATGTTCATTCTAGTATAGTTAACACACAGTTATATTAGTTTCATTTCTGATTTTATTTGAACCCTCTCTATTTTTCTTGATGCATCTAGCAAAAAGAACATCATCTTTTTATTTTTTCAAAGAACAAGTTCTTAGTTTCACTGATCTATCTTGTCTTTTTTAGTCTCATTCTCATTTGACCTTTATTATTTACTCCCTTCTACTAATGTTGGCTTCATTTGTTCTTTTTCTAGTTTCTTTAGGTGTAAAGTTTGATATTTAAGATTTTTCATGTTTCTTGAGGTACCTATAATTCTATGAACTTCCCTCTTAAAAATAAATGCTTTTGCTGTATCCAATAGATTTTGGTATATTATATTTATTTTCATTTGTCTCAAGGTAATTTTTGATTTCTCATTTGATTTCTTCATTGACCCACTAGTTGTTCAGTGGTATGTTAATATCCACATTTCTGTGGTTTGTCCAGTTTTTTTTCTTTTTTTTAAGAATTACATTGAGAGAGAGAGTAGGAAAGGCAGGAAAGAGGGGAGGGACAGAGGGATAAAATCTTCAAGCATATTCCCTGCCAAGTGGGGAGGCCTATGCAGGGCTTGATCCCACACGCTAAGATCATGACCCGAGCTGAAACCAAGAGCTGGATACTTAACCAACTGAGCCACCCAGGCACCCCTTCAGTTTCCTTCTTTAATTGATTTCTAATTTCATACCATTATGATCAGAAAAGATGCTTGATAGGATTTCAATCTTACAAATTTATTAAGACTTGTTTTGTGTCGTAACATATTATCTATCCTGAAGAATGTCCCCGGTGCACTTAAGAAGAATGGGTATTCTGCTCCTGTGGGATGCAATGTTCTGTTTTTATCTTTAAGTCCATCTGGTCTAATTTGCTATGTAAGGCTGATGTTTCCTTATTGGTTTTATGTCTGGCTGATCTATCCAATGATATGAGTGGAGTGTTTAAGTCCCCTATTATTATTGTACTGTTATCGATTTCTCCTTTTACTTCTGTAAATATTTATGTATTTTAGTGCTCTTATGTTAGGTGCATATATATTTGTTTTATCTTTTTACTGGACTGACCATTTTATCACTATGTAATGCTCTTGTCTTTTAGTACAGTCTGTTTTAAAGTCTGCTTTGATAATAATTTTTTTTAAAATTCTATTTGTCTCATATAAGTATGCTATACCAAGTTTCTTTTCATTCCATTTGCATGGAATGTCTTTCTCTATCCCTTCACTTCATTTTCTGTGTCCTTACTTCAGAAGTAAACCATTATAGGCAGCATATACAGATGGGTCTCATTTTTTTTTAATCTATTCATTCACTATCTTTTGGAGAATTCAGTCCATTTATATTTAATTATTAATAAGTATATAATTATTGCCATTTTGTTAACTGTTTTCTGGTTGTTTTTTAAAGATTTGTTTGAGAGAGAGAATGAGCAGGAGGGGAAGAGGAAGAGAATCTCAAGTAGACTCCAGACTGAGCAGAGCCCAACATGGGGCATGATCTCAGGATCATGAGATCACGACCTGAGCTAAAATCAAGAGTCTGTCACTTAACCAACTGTGTCATCCCAGTGTCCCTTTTGCTTGTTTTTATAGTTCCTCTCTGTTCGTTCCTTCTTTCTCTTTCCTTAGATTTGATGGTACTCTTTAGTGTGATATTTAGAGTCCTTTCGCATTTCCTTAGTGTGATATTTAGAGTCCTTTCTCATTTCTTTAGTTCATTTACAGTAAGCTTTTCTTCTGATTATCATGAGGTTCACATATAACATACTATATATTTAACAGTTTAAGATAATAGGAACTTTAATTTGAACACATTCCAAAATTTTACATTTTTATTCATCCCTTGTGTTTTATATTCCTAATATCACACTTCACATCTTTTTATTTTATACATCCCTTAATTTATTGTAGTTTTAATTTTACTATTGACCTTTAAACCTCATACTTCCTTTAGAAGTTACTTATCCACTATCCTTACTATATATTGATCCTTTCCAGTGGCATTTTTATTTTTTGTTTTCTGATTATTAATTAGTGTCATCCCTTTTCACTTTGCAGCATTTCTATAAGACTAGTTAGTGGTGATGAACTCCTTCAGTTTTTGCTTATCTGGCAAACTCTTTAGATCCCCTCTTCAATTCTAAATGATAACCTTGCCAGTTAGAGAATTCTTGGTTGGAAGTTTTTTTCCTTGCATATATCATGCCACTCCTTTCTGGTCTGCAAAGTTCCTGCTGAAAAATCCACCAACAGCCTTATGAAATTGCCTTTATACATAACAAGTTGTTTTTCTTTTACTGCTTTTCAGGTATAAAGTATATTGGTGTAGATCTTTTGGGGTTCATATTTGAAATGTTCTGGGCTTCCTGAACTTGGGTATCTGTTTTCTTTCCCAGATTAAGGAAGTTTTCAGCCATTATTTATTGAAGTAAGTTTTCTGGCACTTTCTCTCACTTTTTTCTCCTTTTGGGACCCTTGTAATGCACGTTTATCCCTCCAGATGTTGTTCCAAAGACCTGAAGGTAGCTTTATTTTTTAAAACTCTTTTTCCAGTGGGGGACCTGGGTGACTCAGTCGTTAAGCGTCTGCATTCAGCTCAGATCATGATCCCGGAGTCCCAGGTTCGAGCCCTCTATCAGACTTCCTACTTGGCAGGAAGCCTGCCTCTCCCTCTCTTACTCCCCTTGTGTTCCCTCTCTAGCTGTGTTTCTCTTTGTCAAATAAATAAAGAAAATCTTTAAAAATAAATAAGTAAATAATAAAACTCTTTTACTCAGGGCACCTAAGCAGCTCAGTCAGTTAAGTATCTGCCTTCAGCTCAGGTCATGATCCCAGGGTCCTGGGATGGGAGCCCTGCATCAGACTCCATGCTTGGTGGGGAGCTTGCTTCTCCCCTTCCCTCTGCCTGCTCCTCCCCCTGCTTGTGTTCTCTGTCAGATAAATATTTTTTTTTAAAAAAGACCTATTTTTTTCTCTTTGTTGCTCTGTCTGTGAGTTCCACTGCTTTGCCTTCCAGCTCACTGACATATATTTTCTAACTCTGTTGAAGTTCTGTATTCACTCATTCTTCCCCCAAGTTCAGTGAGCATCTTTATGACTATTACTTTGAACTGTTCAATGGGCACATTTCTCATCTCTGTTTCATGAAGGTCTTTTTCTGAACTTCTGTCTTCTTCTTTTGTTCAGATGAAAGAGAGATCATATTTCTCTCATTTTGCCTGCATCTTTGTTTTTAAGTATTAGGCAAATAGGGTACATCTCCCATCCTTGAAGGAGTAGTTTTATGTAAGAAATATACAAAGGAACCAGAAGTCCTATCTCCTCTGGCCACCCATGACAAGCACTCAAGGGGCATCTGTATAGGAAAGGGACACACCTGCCTGCTTTAGTGGGGCCACAACAGGAGAGTAGGTGGAACTGTTGTTGGTCTGGCTGTGATACAAGCCTGCAGAGCAAGGGTGGGCTGAGCCCTCAGCAGGTTGTGCCCTCCTGTGCCAAAAGGCTAGAGGAAGAGTTCCAAAATGGCAACTGCTGGTGCTGGCACCAGTACATTAGAATAAGATTGCAAAAGTAGCACCTACCAGTGTCTCCACCCCAGCAGAGTCCCAAAAAGTTCCTGCTTTTCAGGCAGAAACTTCAAGATCAGTAAGTGTATGTCCTTTACTTATAATCTAGGTGCTTACCAAACTGGGTCCAATGCCAGGGAGTCTGTGTACAAGCCACTTAATAGCCAGTTCTTCTTGGTATGCCTGGGTGGCTTAGTCAGTTAAGTGTCTGACTTCAGCTTGGGTCATGATCTTAGGGTCCTAGGATCAGGTCCCCACTTCAGGCTCCCTGCTTGGCAGGGAGGCTCCTTGTCCTTCTCCCTCTGCGCCATCCCCTGCTCATTGCACACTCTTTCTCTCTCTCAAATAAATAAAATCTTAAAAAAAAAAAAAAAGGAGCCAAATTCTCCATTTCCTACAGTTCCATGGTTTTCCCAAACAGAATCCCTGGTTTTCAAAGGCAGGCACATAGGAGATTCATCTATTCTGTGCAGGCTGGGGCAGAGACCCTTGCTTCTCAAGGAATAGTTCCGTATTTTTGAGATCCTGCCTGGTTGTGGATTACTGTGCCCACGATGGGTTTTTTGGTGTGTTTTGTTTGTGAGACCATGTCTCTGCCTCTCCTACCTGTTTCAATGCTGCCCTTTTACCCTTTGTTGTGGAGGTTCTGTTCATCTCATTTTCAGGTCTTTCTTAGAGGAAATTATTCTATATGTAGTTATAAATCTGTTGTATCTGTGATAGGAAGTAAGTTTAAGATCCTCCTGCATAGCCATCTTGAACCTGTCTCTTTATGAATTATTTCTAAGTCATATATATTGGTGGGAGGAAGTGAGGCAGAGCAAAATGTGTGCACACATGTAGGAGCACAGTGAAAGCCAATATGATGCAATGAATTTCTGGATCCAGAATTTCTAGTTTAATACCAACAGTTACCAACAATCCTTTTCGAGCCACGTGACTTCTTAATACCATGTGATAGTAGACATGCTTTTTACTTCTCTATATCTAGTTTTCTTATCAATCAAATAGGGATAATAACAGCTCCCCTCACAGGGTTGTTGAGAGGAATCAAAGAGTTAAAAAAAAGATGCAGAATCTGGCACACAGTAGGCATGATGTAAGTATTAGATATTATTCCTAGCTCTGAGTTAATTTTAGACTTTTAGAAAGTTGCAAAAATAGTACAGTATATCCTTACCTCCCTCACTCTTCTCCTACTGTTAATATCTTATATTACCATACTACAATTATCAAGAAGAGAGAATGAAAACTGGTACAGTATTAACTAAACTACAGACTTTATTTAATTTCATCTATTTTTTTTACGAATCTCCTTTTTTTCTAGTATCCTATCCAAGATCTACATTGTATTTGGTTATTTCTTCTTAGTCTCCCCCAGTCTGTGATAGTTCATGGCAGACACAGACATAACAGTATTTTGTAGTTTTCTTGACAAAAAATGCATAACCTCATAATTATGAGAAAACATAAAAATAAGCCAAAATTGTGGAACAGTCTATTAAAAAAACTGATTAGTAATCCTCAAAAATGTCATTAGTTTTTTTAATTTTTAAAAATTAAGAGTAAACTATTTTTTTAATGAATACCAATAAGCCATGATAACATCCCAAAGTTTGGCTGTCTTTTTCCTTAATTCTAATTTACAGGTAGTTCCCCACTTATCAATGAAATCTAATTCAAAAATTCACATGACGACACCTTATTTTCTATCAAGATGATCTTTTTTTTTTCATAACAGAGTCTATATATTTTGTTTGTTTGTTTAAAGATTTTATTTATCTGGGGCGCCTGGGTGGCTCAGTCATTAGGCATCTGCCTTTGGCTCAGGTCATGATCCCAGAGTCCTGGGATCAAGCCCCACAGTGGGCTCCTTGCTCTGTGGGAAGCCTGCTTCTCCCACTCTCACTCCCTCTGCTTGTGTTCCCTCTCTAGCTGTGTTTCTGTCAAATAAATAAAAGTCTTTAAAAAAAGATTTTAGGGGCACCTGGGTGGCTCAGTTGGTTAAGTGACTGCTTTCGGCTCAGGTCATGATCCTGGAGACCCGGGATCGAGCCCCACATTGGGCTGCCCTGCTTCTCCCTCTCTCAGTCCCTCTCCTTGTGTTCCCTCTCTAGCTATGTTTCTCTCTGTCAAATAAATAAAGTCTTAAAAAAAAAAAAAGGATTTTATTTATTTGAGAGAGAGAGAGAAAAAAAACAAGCAGAGGGAACTGCAGGCAGAGGGAGAGGGAGAAGCAGATACTCTGCTGAGCAGGGAATCTAATGCAGGGCTAGATCCCAGGACCTGGGATCATGACCTGAGCTGAAGGTAGACGCTTAACTGACTAAGCCACCCGAGTGTTCCCAGAGTCTATATTTCAAGTCCCTTATGAAATAACTCTATATTAGCAGGATAGCCTAGAAATCTAACTAATTTAATATGTATTATTTTTTGTGGGGGGAGAAACACCCTACAGGTATCACTTACGATGTCTTTTTTTTTTTTTTTTTTAGATTTTATTTATTTATTTGACATAGAGAAACACAGCGAGAGAGGAAACACAAGGAGAGGGACTGAGAGAGGGGAAGCAGACTTCCCGCTGAGCAGGGAGCCCAATGAGGGGCTTGATCCCAGGATATCAGGATCATGACCTGAGCCAAAGGCAGACGCTTAATGACTGAGCCACTCAGGCACCTCAACATCTATTTTTCTTATTCCCTCTGTCCGCAACCTGATGGACAACAGGAACTCTGCCTCTTTCCTAATCTATCAAAATACATTCAACACCTCATTACTCTGCTGCTGTTAAGCAATAATGCTTGTTCTTGGCAATTCCCAAGGCTGCTCCCCATTTATTCTAAAACTTCCATTCTTTTATCTTTCCCTAACTCTTGAATTCCTGGCCATGTGAGACCTATTTCTGAGCCCTCAATTTTAGCAATATGTTCACAGACTCTCTCTAGTTTTCCAGGCTCAGCTCTAGACTCTGCGCATTCTTCAGATTTGGGAAAGACTCCAGAGCCATTAAGTAAAAGTCTTCTTCACTAGTTTAACTCTTACAGAATTCCATCTGTAAATATGTAAATTCAATATGTAAATTCAAAGTTCAAAGGTACAAGAAGGGAAGAGGGCTGGGATGAGGAGACCTGGGATCGAGCCCCACATCAGGCTTCCTGCTCGGTGGGAAGCCTCCTTCTCTCTCTCTCAGTTTCAGTAGAAACTAGGGCTACTAGAACTTTGAAGAAAGGATTAAGGCTAGAGAAAAGGAGAAAGGTAGTGGGATGAAGGGATGACAATAAGGAGCAGCACTTTGAGAGTTAACATTTCTGAAACAGTTTCATCACCTTCTTTACCCTTCCCTGTTTCCCCTGGAAGATCTAAGGCCTTCATCCAGTAAAAATTCCCAAGAACAGGAATGACCTGTTGGCTGCCTCCTGCACTAACTTCAACTATTGTCTATGACCAGTAGCTAGCTGGCCATCTCAGCTAATTGTAAAAAGAACACAGGATTTTTTCCTTTTTCTCTATACCTGGCATAAGCATCAGTTATTCTGAAGTTTTCTAAGAGTTACTGCTAGTCATGATGGTGAAATAGAGGATAAATATTACTAATAAAGGGAAAATTTTAAGAAATCTCATAATATAAATTAAATTAGACCTTCTCAAGCTTTCCTAACTGCTATTTCACCAGGACCCTGAGAGTCTTTTTATCCAAAATTATTCCATACTTAGCCTTCTATTCCAATCTTCTTTTTAGTTTTCTGTTTTCCAGGAGGCTTACATCTGGGAGTCACAAAGTCAGACTTCTGAGGTTGCCTTTCACTCCCATTTCATCATAGAAGGGAACTCCAGTGTGCTTTATCACTGCTGCTGTCCCAATTCTGCTATTCATTAAAGTGGTTTTTTTTTTTTTACTAAAGTGTTATTAAATGTGTTAAATGTTTTGAAGAAGAATTACATAAATTTTTGAAGCCTCATTTTAAACAGCTGATGGTGGTGCCCTCTCTACAGAATTATTCTGAGGACTAGTGAGATAGTATGTACAATGGCATATGCCAGGCATCCAACAAATGGTGGCAGCTGTGCTTTCTATCACTCATCCTATTATCACCATATATTCCACCCATGACTGGTACAGATGTAAGGCGTGTGGTAGGAACTATAGCTGAAAAGTGAGCCATGTTTTGCTGACTATACCTCCTAATGCTTACCCCCACGTTAAAAGTAAGACTAGGGAAAGCAGAAACATTGAGAGTAAGCTAGGTTGTATATGTGTCTAAGGTGGAACTAGGAAGTTAGGAAAGTCTCAGAAATAAAATGAGAATAGAGTTTTGTTGGCTTTTTATTAAAAAAGGAAAATAGCACTCAGCATAATGCATAAAGTAAAAATAATACATAGCCAATCTAAATATTTAGAAGTTGTTTTTGTTTTGAATTCGAAAGTCATTTATTGTATCAAAATAATATTTTAACAAAAAATATCCTTCCAATCCTTTTGTTTTTATAGTTTCCACTACATATCCTATTTAAAACATTACACTGATTTACCTTTAGTTCCAACTGGCAAGTCACATGTACCAAAAGGCTCCTGAAAAACAGCTACTTTCTTATCCTGTTAAAAAATATATACTGGTGCAACCGCTTTGGAAAACAGTGTGGAGATTCCTTAAAAAATTAAAGATAGAGCTACCCTATGTCCCTGCAATTGCCCTACTGGGCATTTACCCCAAAGATACGGAAGTAGTGAAAAGAAGGGCCATATGCACCCCAATGTTCATCGCAGCAATGGCCACAATCGCCAAACTGTGGAAAGAGCCAAGGTGCCCATCAACAGATGAATGGATAAAGAAGATGTGGTACATATATACAATGGAGTACTATGCCTCCGTCAGAAAG
>PITA01029363.1:0-18008 GCA_004023965.1 Spilogale gracilis | reverse complement strand
TGTCCACATCAGAATCCCTGGAACCCATGAATATGTTAGGTTGCATGGCCAAGAGGAGTTAAGATTGCAGATAGAATCAAGGTTACTAATCTCCCTCCTCTAGGGAGATTGTTCTGGGATACCTGGAAGGAGTGAATGGAATCTTAAGAGTCCTTAAAAGTGGAAGAAGGAAACAGAAGAGGAGAGTTGGAGAAAGAAGTGTGACAATGGAAACAGGGTCACAGAAATGCTCTGTTACCTTCAGAGGTGAAGGAGGGAGCCAGGAGCCAAGGAATACAGGTGGCCTCCAGAAGCTGGAAAAGGCAGGGGAATGCAGTCTCCCTTAGTGCCTCCAGTAGGAACACAGCCCTGCCAGCACCCTCGTTTTGACCCTGCATGACCCATGTCAGACTTCTGAACTATAGAACTGTAAGATAATACATTTGTGTCATTATAAGCCACTAGGTTTGTGGTACCTTGGTACAGCAGCCATAGGACACTAACGCTGCCATTTACCGGCCCGTGGCCGGCACTCTCTAACATGTCGCCCACTTTATTTCTGTCCTAGCCCCTATCACAATCTATACTTGTCTTTCCGTTTGAAGACACCAGTCAAATGTTTGTTTTATGAAGACAGAAATGTAGTCAACCTCATGCACCAGCTCGCTTATTGGATTCAGGATTTCTTGGACAAATGCACGGGTGCAGAACTGAGTGGAACCCCTAGAACTCATTTTTTCTCTCTTGGGCCTCTTGTTTCATCACGGACACTTAGCGTTCCCGAAGGCCACAGGGGGATGGAAAGGTAGCACGGCCCTGGGGACCATGCGACAGGAAAAGCAGACCAAGAATTCTGCCTGCCAGCCAAACCAAGTCCTAACATTCAAGTTCTGCTGGGGAGTGAGGCCGGAGGGAGGACATTAAAACCCAGCCTAGCTTTTAAAAGTCTTTTTTTTTTTTTTTTTTCCCCCGGCTTGCCTTTAATTGGCTGTAAATCTTTAGTGACCACCCGGAGGGGAGCTGAACGTCCGGCTTGCTGCCTGTTCCCTGCCAGACTCCTCATGCTGGGGTACTCCCAAGTTCTAACTCTCCGCGACAGTTCTGCTCCTGCACGGTGAGACCTAGCCCTCTGCCGTGGCAGAGTGTGTTTGTTTAATTAGGGCGCCGAGTACAGCCTTATCTGGTGGCAGATGTTGCCATGTGTAATATAATAAATAAAAGTCTTTATAGGACCCAGCAGGCAGTGGAGCCTTCAGTTAGCAGATGGCGAAATATTAAACTGGCAGAACAATAACTTCAGCGCCGGAATCAGCTGGTCCCTGCCCAGATTTGCTCCAACATGAATCAACTTCATATAGGATGTGTCACTCAGCTGTAGATTCATACCCTCACCTGCCCTCCCTCCCTCTCCCTGTGAGCACCATTCTTTCCTTGGCATCCCATTATTAAAGTCAGCTTCCTGGGGAGTGGAATCTTGTAACCCCATTAGCTGGTCGATGAGAGGAGCTGGCTGGGCCGGACCGTAGGGTTCCTTTATGGGGGAAGGAAATGCAATAAGCCTGGTGGATGTCCTCCAGCGCCAGTTTCTGCTCAGCTCCCAATTAGCCAGACGTTCGTTACCTGGCCCTAGGGCCCTTGTGGTGCGGAGAACCATCCCGCTTGGCTCCAGGAGTCTGCCCATTTAGGATGGGGTTGGAAGGGGAGGGGAAGAATGGCTAAACTAATTTAGGGGGACCTCAGTGAATTGGAGAGAACAGGCTTTTTTGGTTTGAAAGGGATTGACTAATATCTGTATGGCTGCTCAGGATATGCGGAAAGGGACATTGGATTTGTTTACCAAACACTGGATTATACTACTCATGTTTATGGAGAGCTTGTTAGTGCCTGCCAGGACTCTGGATGTGGGATTTGCAGTCCATTCAGTCTTCATGGTAACCCCATGAGGTAGTAATTACAAACCCTTCTAGCACTTTCTGTGTGTCACACATTGTTCCAAGACCTTTATGTACCTTATCCACTGAGCCCTCCAAACATCAAACCTTAAATCCATTTCTCACACGGGAAGACTGAGGCTCTGAGAGGTGAAATGATTTACTCAAGCTCACATAGCTAGGAGATCTCAGGGCTGGGATGCAAGCCACCTCGGACTAGTTTGGAGGCTATGTTCTTATCAGCTGCATCATCCTTGACGCAAGGAGACTTAAAAGTAAATGTTGGTCAAATACAGTGAATATATAGGCAAAATATTACCCAGAAAATGGGGCGGAGATTTGAAAGCAGGAAGGAGGACACAGGACCTGACCTTTTTTGACATTTTCTGAAATGACCTTGACTACTTTTTGGCAGATCTGTGAAATATATTCTCTCCCTTAATCTTTATAACAACCCTTTGAGACAGCTACTTTTATAATTTTACTGATCAGAAAACTGGGATCAGAAGAATGATTTGACTTGCCCAAGATGGCACAGTCAGTGAGGACAGGAACCTGGACTGAGAAATTACCCAAAGGCCCTCTATAGGGCTATCATTAAATAAATGATGGTATGTCCATACCTTGGAGTATAAGAACTGTCTGAATGAAGCTCTCATTTTATTCACATAGTGGTTTTTCAGAAGGCTTCTTGGAAGAGGGTTTTGAGAAATATGAAAAATGTAAATAAGTGGAAATGAGGGAAAGGCATTCCAGACAGAGAACAGCATGAGCAAAAGCCTGGCAGATGCAGACAGTTGGGCATGTATATGGGTTCATGCGTGCACAGGTGGAGATGGAAATGAAGCCACTTGCTGGACACAGGGAACTGTAGCCTCACGACCCAAAGACAACCACCCTGGGCATACTTCCTTACAGTCATTCATGCAGACATGCCCAAAACACATATGTACCTGTCTCTGTGAAATGTTAAGTAACTGAAATCAGGTTGAATATGTGATTTTGATTTCTAGTTTCCCACCTTCACAAAATCAGTATCTCACATCAATAAACCTTTTTGTAAAAATCTGTAGATATGGGAAAGCACCTCCAAATAATATTAAGAGGGAAAAAAAGCAGGATCCAAATTCATAAATTCGATATGATTTCAGTTGTGTTAACTAACTACACATGCATGCATAGTGCCCACACACTCAAAAAATACCACACAGAATAGAAGGACATCCTCCAAAATGTTAACAGAGGCTGTCTTTGGGGGCACAAATTTTATTTTCTTCTTGGCATCTTTCTGTATTTTCCACATTTTCAGTAATGAATTTTTATAATAGAAAATTTTATGTGAATACATAAGGTTCCAAGGTATGGACATACCAAAATTTATTTAATTATAGCCCTATTGAGGACCTTTGGGTAATTTCTACAATTGTATAATTATAAGTAATGCTGTATTAGATACCCTTTTGTTTGTTCAACAGGTATTTAAGAGCCTGTAATGTGCCATATTATCATGGTACATCTATCTTCTTATGTCGCAGCCCATGTCATTTCACATATGAGGAACTGAAGAGCAAGGAAATCACTAAGCTATTTGGGGTCAGGTATAGGTCTGTGCCTCAGATCTTCAATTCTGAGGCCTCATCTTGGCCAGACTGACTCCCCCAAATCCTTAGGTCCCCTGTTGCAGAACTGTGGAACATCTGGAGGATTCTTTTGGACATACTGAATCACAGAACTCCCCACCCCCGACCCCAGCTTTATTGAGATATAATCAACTTAGAACACTGTGTAAGTTTAAGGTGTATAGCATGACGGCTTGTTGTGATACACGTATATACTGTGAAATGATTACCACAATAAAGTTAGTCAACACCCCCCACCTCATATCATTACCATTTGTGGGTGTGTGTGTGTGTGTATATGTGTGTTTGGGTGTGAGAACTTTACAGATCTACTCTTTTAGCAACTTTCAAATATACAATATAGTATTGTCAACTGTAGTCACCATGTTGTACTTTAGATCTCCAGAATTTATTCATCCTATAACTAGAATTTGAACTTTTTGACCAACATTTTCCTCTTTCCTTTCCCCTTCCCCCTCCAGCAGTTGGCAGCCACCATGCTATTCTGTTCCTGGTAGTTCGGCTTTTTTCGATTCTGCATCTAAGTGAGGTCATAAGTGAGATGTGTCTTTCTGTAGCTGGCTTATTCCACTTAGCAAAATTTCCTCCAGGCTCATCAGTGTTCTCACAAGTGGCTAGATTTCCTTTTTATGGCTGCAAATAAGATTCCTGTGTGTGTGTGCGTGTGTGTGTGCGTGTGTGTGTGTGTGTGTGCCTGTGCCTGCGTGTGTGTGCATGACATTTTCTTTATCCATTCACCCGTTGTGAGTGACTTAGACTGCTTCTTAGACTGCTTCTGTGTCTAAGCTATTGTGAGTAGCACTGCAGTGAACATGAGGGTGCAGATATCTTTAAGTTCCTGTTTTCCTGTCCTTTGGCTCTATACCCAGTAGAGGAAGTGTTGGGTCATCAGGTAATGATGATGGCATCGTCATCACATCTGACACATCTGACACAAACAGATGATGTGTCAACTCAGTAATTTAAACCATGAATCTGTACTTGCTTAAAGATGAACTTGTTTGGAAGAAAAATGAGAAAAATGCCTGTGACTGTCCAACAGAGTCCTCGGATAAGTGCATCAATTTTGGTTCTTGGCAGGTCCAGCACATTAAAAAAAAAAAAAAAAAAAAAGTGCTGAGGTCAGCAGCAGAGGGGAGCCACCCTTCACATTCTCACAAACACAGTTTTGGGGATGGTAATCATATGGGCCCATATTTAGTTCTAGTTTTAAATTTTTTGGGAAACTCCATACCATTTTCCATAGTGGTTGTACCAATTTTTGTTCTCACCAGCAATGCACGAGGGTTCCCTTTTCTCCACATTCCCCCACCCAACATTTGTTATCTCTTGTCCTTTTCTTAATAGCCATCCTAACAGCTGTGAGGTGGTAACAGCTCTCTCTGAATAGCATATGGAGTAGTGCTTACCTGTCCCCACCTTTTGCCAGGTAGTGTCCTTATAGATGTGTCTGGCCAAGCGCTTGGGAGCCTGTACTCTTAGACCATCAGTGTGTTTTCACGGGAACTGGTTCTCTTCTGTTTCGGAGTGTGCTTATCACAAGTGTGGCTTTGTGACATCCAGTCTGTCTGATTGAGATATCCCTTGCTTTCCAGCTTGGTGCCATTTTAGATGACTCATTTGAGGCCCAGCTCAAACGTCACCTCCACTCTGAAGTTTTCCAGACACTTTCAGATGACATTCACAGCTCTCTTTATGTTTCCTGAGTGCTTCATTTATGGGCCCATATTTAGTCACATTATTCTCTGTGATAGTTGGGATTATTGCCCAGCAGATTTGTATTCCCTTCCCCTCTGGTTGTGGGTGGGGTTTACTTTCTTTGTGATTTGGGGCTTGGCTGTGACTTTATTTTGGCCCATAGGATGTTAGTGGGCATGACATGAGCAGAGGTTTGAAATGTGACTGAGCCCTTGGGCTTGCCCTCTTCACCTCTAGTGTGGCTGTAAGGGTAGCGTACCTTGAGTAACCTGCTGGTCACAGAAGAGATGCTTGTAATAGACCTGAACTGAACCAGTGACTGGTAACCAAGTCTGCCTGGATCAGCCAAACCCAAGCCAAACCATAGATTACATGAGCAAGATCTCAATGCCCATCGTTGTATGCCGTGTGCTATGCAGCTCTCTGGTACTTGATAAATACATGTTCTTCAACTTTTTTCCTGTTCATTGCTTTTCACATCCCACATTTTATCATTAGGGTACATTTTCCATGAGAAACGAGACAATGTCCATTTTGTTCACTCTCTGACCTTAGCACTTAGCATATAGTAGTTGCCAAAGAAGTATTTGTTAAATGACCTACCACCCCCAGAATACTTAGCACAATACCTGTATGCAATCAGTGTTTGTTGAGTGGGATTGTCAGACCATCTAGATCAGTTTGTGTTGTTTCCCGACAAATACATCTTTAAACTCAAATTGGCACATGGGCCAGAAGTGGATAGCGGAGACACATCTCTCCTCTTTCCTGCTCTCCTACCACACAAAAGGTCCTCCTTGTGAGGTTATACACACTGAAAACAGATGATGTGTCAACTCAGTAATTTAAACCATGAATCTGTACTTGCTTAAAGATGAACTTGTTTGGAAGAAAAATGAGAAAAATGCCTGTGACTGTCCAACAGAGTCCCCGGATAAGTGCATCAATTTTGGTTCTTGGCAGGTCCAGCACATTTAAAAAAAAAAAAAAAAGTGCTGAGGTCAGCAGCAGAGGGGAGCCACACTTCACATTCTCACAAACACAGTTTTGGGGATGGTAATCATATCTATTAGCAAGGATGACACCAGTGTGAGCCTGGCAGAAAAATGAGCTCTCCCACATTGCAAAATGAGCAAAGTGGAGATCGATAAATCATAAAATTAGTTGAGACATCATCTATCTTTCGTGACTTTCCCTTTTTTCCCCACTGTGGTCCCTTAGGACATGAATTCATTTGTTGCATTCTATCATTGGGAAAACACGTTAAGGTTTAGAGTCTGCTTTCAAGTTAGGGGAGCAGAGGCAAGATCAGGAGTTTCAATCCAAACTGTGGTCTCCACTGACTTCCCTAAATTGAGTTTTAGGACTGCTTCTGTCTTGTATTAGTTCATCAAAAAGAAGTGTTATTGAAATATGTCCTGAAAGGGGAGGGGGGGGGCATGTCTTCCATTCGTCCTGAAAAGCAATAAATTTAGGAACAAACTAGGTGATAAGCCAGATGCAGTCTGAGTTGTCTAAAGATTTGTTCTGTTATCTGCATGTAATTGAAGTAAATGTGGGAATCTGGAGGATACAGAACTTGGAGTACATATATGTGTCATCTAGTGGTCATATTCTTGATTCTAAGACATCTCTTGAGCTGATTTTTAAGGTTGTAAAATCATGATGTGTTTTTCATTTGTGATGTGCATTTAATGTAGGCTTATTATTATATCAAAGGAGTGCCAGAATTCAGGAGACTCGGGAGTTATTACGTTGAATGTCTCAGTTATCAGTTGCTGCATATAAACCAACCCCAAACTTACTGGGTTGAAACAAATTTATTATTGTTGTGATTCTGGAGTTTGGCTAGGCTTAGCTGGCAAACCTTCTGCTCCGTGTGGCATTAGCTAGAGCTGCAGTCATGTGGGGGCTCAACTGGGCTGGAGCATCCTAGCTCTTGGCTGGGAGCTCAGCCAGAGTGCCTCGGTTTTTCTCCATGTGTCTTGTCTATGTGACTTGAGCTTTTCCCAGCATGGTGGCTAGTTTTTAATGGGCAGGAAAGGAATGTTGCCAGTTCTCTTAAGGATTGGAAGGTCTGGCACCATGTTTCCACCCCATTCTAATGCTTATAGCTGCACATAAGACCAGCCTAGCCTACAGAAGAGGGGAAACGGCCCTGCTTCCTCACATAAAGAATGGCATGCATGGTAGGGGTAATCTTTGGAAACTAGGAACCCAGTGGACCCTGGTACAAAATCTAACACTAGTCTACTTTTGTTGTCCTTTTGTGAATCAAAGCAACTCCTTTCTTCTCTGTGCAACGAAACTAGGCATGGCTAAGCAAAAAAGGTTTTGCCAGAGGGGGAAAGACTGTGCTCTGAAGAGAAGAGTGGTCAGTGGTTTCCAATACCCAGAATAAAACCCAGACCACTTGCTATGGCCTACAAAGGCCTTTTTGATCTGATCTCTCTGTACTCTTCCCTAGCACTCTCCCTCTTGCCACACTGGCCTTCTCCTGCTTTGTTAGCACACCATAGTCTTGTGCACCTCAGGAGCTTTGCACCACTATTTATTTGTTGGGCTCTAGTAATGCATCATCAACAGACCTTGCTCTCCTAGAGCTTTCAAAGAGGAAAGACAAGGAAAACCTGTCAACAAGTAGATGGATGTCAAGAGACAGCATTATGAGGATAAAGTGGGTAAGGAGTAAATTTAAAGAAAGATTTTATTATTTTAGAGAGAAAGAGTGAAAGAAAGAAAGCAGAAATGGGGGGGAGGGGCAGAAGGCGAGGGATAGAATCTCAAGCAGACTTCCTACTGAACATGGAGAGACAGGCACCGGACTTGATCTCATGACCCTAGATCATGACCTGAGCTAAAACCAAGAGTCAGACTCTTAACTCACTGAGACACTCAGGCACCATGTGGATGCCTCACTTTTTTAAAAAAGAATTATTTATTTATTTGACAGAGAGAGAGAGAGAGATCACAAGTAGGCAGAGAGGCAGGGAGAGAGGAGGAAGCAGGCTCCCTGCTGAGCAGAGAGCCTGATGTGGGCCAAGATCCCAGGACCCCGAGATCATGACCTGAGCCGAAAGCAGAGGCTTTAACTCACTGAGCTACCCAGGCACCCTGGATGCCTCACTTTTGATAGGGTGATGAGAGAAGGCTTCTTAAGCTGGGGGCTGCAGGCAAGACCTGAATAAATGGAAGGATGAGCCATGCAGGTATCCAGTGGCAAATGGGGCAGAGGAAGGAGCTGTTTTGAAGGCTCCACGGTGGGTAGATATTCGCAGAGCTTGGGAATGGGGGCTGTAATCATAAACCATGTAGCAATAATAGTCTTGAAATTAAATATGAAAGTCATGCAGCTGAGCCAGTGATGAGTTTTTTGTGTGGGGTTTCTGTGATGAGGGGTCTTCTTGAGATAAATATGCTCAAAGGAAGTGTTTGTTGGCTTGAATGGAAAGGGCCTGTCCTCCACTTTTGTTCTGCTCTGCCCACTGCCTCTTGACATTAGGTTAGGCACTTGGCCACAGCTCTGCCAGCTTGATTTCTCTGGAAGAGCAGACTGCTGGTGGGAGTGCCAAGTGCTACCCTGTCGTAATGAAATATGTGTGCCCCTGTTGATACTTCTGAAAAGGCTAGAAGAAGAACTGCTAATTCCCATTCCGATCTTTTGTTTGTGTTTTATCACCCCAAAGAAGATCCATCTGATCAGTTTGTAGGATCTGGGCTCAGATGGGCCTGGATTTGAATTCTGCCATGGTTTTCATCACTGTGGGATTTTGGTAAGAGTTGCCCAAACCTAGTCTCCATGGGGTCTGTGCTGATGGTTCTCAGATTTGGGTTATTTATGCCTGGTGTTATGTCTCTTTTCCTTTCTGTTTTCAAAGTTTGTTTCAAAGTACTTACATATTTCCAAACTGAGAATGGTATTGAAAAGGTGCTCTCAGAGCATAGGGATGTAAGGCAGGGGTGCGGGGTGAGTGGTTGCCCTGGCAGGAGTGGGGCGTTGGGGCACCAGTACTGTTTAGCATTACCGGTACACAGTGGGAATAGAAAGCCAGTGACTTTGAGTTTCTCCCCTGCCCTATTCCATAAATGCTTATTCATTCATGTGCTGTTCTGTATGTCTCATACATCTTTAAAAACAAACCTTTTATTCTGGAATATAGTCTTAGATTTACACAAAAGCAGGAAAGATAGCAGAGAATTCCCATATTTACCCTTCATCCATCTTCCCCTAAGATTAGCATCTCACATAGCCATGATACTTTTGTCAAAACTAAGCAATCAACAGTGACATAATATTACTGAACACTAGTAGGCTTCTATAGACTTTGTTGACATTTTATCACTAATGTTCCCCTATGCCCCCCCTTTTTTTTGAGGATCTAATTTAGGACATCACATTGCGTTTAGTGCTTAGTTTTATTACTGTATTTAAAATTCTCTATGGACAGTGCAACTAATTGGCTACATCTGGTGGGGTGGACCACCCCACACTCCTTTTTTTCTGCTACTCTACTCCATTCTTTGCCTCCAAGCATGCCACTTCGATTCCTCTTACTCTCCCCACCCAAGGGGACCGTTTTCTGGCTTATCCTTCTATTGGTTCATTTTGCTAACACAAACAACTATATTTTCTCATTTTCCTTCCTGTATAAATCATATACTCTCTTCTGAACCTTGCTCATTGCATTTAAAAGCTATAAATTGGAGACCACTTCATATTGGGAACATTAGGCTCTTCCTTACTTTTTTTCCCAAAAAATTTATTTATTTATTTATTTATTTATTTATTTATTTATTTATTTATTTATTTATTTAGAGTGGGAGAGAGAGCATGTAAGGGGAAGGGGCAGAGGGAGAGAGAGAATCTCAAGTAGGCTCCACGCTCAGCACAAAGTCCAATGTGGGGCTTTGTCTCACGACCCTGAGCTAAGGACCTAAGCCAAAATCAAGAGCCTGATGCTTAACAGACTGAGCCCCCAGGAACCCCTTCCTTCTTTTCTTATGATTTCATAGCTCTCTGTTGGGTGGATGCGTCATAATTCATACAGACATTTCCCTACTGGTAGACATTTGGGTTGTTTCTGCTAATTAGGCCTTACAATACTGCAAATAACCAATTGTGGGGGAAAAGTTTAGGCTGGGAGACATATAGTGTTCGTTTGAAATCCCACAGAGAATGGAGCTGAAGTGCCTTTTCTGAGGAAACCCAGGAACCCCTAACACAAATCTCTTCCCAATGGGAGTATCCTTCGCCGTGGCCTTCACTGGGAGGCAGACTGCAAAGTTGTATCCTTGGCAGTAAGCGAGGGACCCTAGAGGTGAGGCATCAAGATCTGTACTCACACTTGCTCTGCAGCAATTGCTGGAAAAAATACGCCAGCTCAGGAAATGGACTCCAGTCAATAAGGCCTTCAGTGCAAATATTCTCCTGGAATAATTTATGAACTCCCTGCAGACCTTGTGGTCAGGCACAATTAGAATCTTCTCCCACAGAGGCCGCGTGCCATTCACCAGGCCGGGGCTACGGCCCACGAAGGCATTGAAGAGCCCCTGGGGACGTCCGGGGACTGAGGCGGGCACGGATGGAGTGGAGGAAGCAGCTTGCTGTTGGGGAAGGAGGCACGCTGTGCAGACGGACAGACCCGGGTTCGACTCTTCCCTCTGCTGATTTTTCAGGTGAAGTGACTAGCTCTCTTCGTCAGCTGTTAGATGGGGGTAAGGACTGTTGTGGGGTTTAAGCAAGCTAAAGTGTGTGAAGCATTTGCTCTACTGTAGATAATAGATGACACGTACTTTGGAAAAAAGTTTCTCTCTCTCTCTCTCTCTCTCTCTCTCTCTCACACACACACACACACACACACACACACACACACACACACACGGCAGTTTTTTGTTTTTTCTTCATCCTTTTATCAACTGTGTGTTAATTCTCTCTACCCCACTGGGTGGCAGATCCCTTGTCTTTCTGATCCCTTTCAGCTATGACAAATCTTAGCCCAGCTTAAACCTCCCATTTCAGATTCAGGGAAAACTTCTCTTCCTTCCCAGGGGCAGGGACCCGAGGAGGTGGGGCATGTTCAGCCCTTTGTACCTCTTCCTCTCTCCTTAATGTGTTGAGGGGGAGGAGGGAGAAGGAAGCCCACAGGCACATCCCTTCTGTAACGTGGCAAGGCCGTGGCTGTGAGCCGGCTTTTCTGATCTCACTCCGGCCCACACCAGGTCTGTTCACCGTTCAAGACTTGCAAAGGCGGCTCTCTCCTTGGTGGTGGGCTTGTTTCCAGCTTGATCTGTGCCCTGTCACTGAGACCCCAAGAGAGGGCCAGCCCTGCCTTCTCCTCTTCTCTTCTCTTTTCTTTTCTTTTCTTTTCTTTTTTCTTTTCTTTTCTTTTCTTTCTTTTCTTTCTTTTTTTTTTCTTTTCTTTCTTTTCATTCAAGTATAATTAACATACAGTGTTATAACAGGGAAATGCAAATTAAAACCACAGTGAGCTATCACCTCACACTTGTCAGAATGGCTAAAATCAAAAGCACAAGAAAGAAGTGTTGCTGAGGATGTGGGGAAGAAACAACCCAAGTGCACTGTTGGTGGGAATGCATATTGGTGCAGCCGTCCATGGAAAACAATAGGGAGTTTCCTCAAAAAGTTAAAAGTAAAGTTGTCTTTGGCTGTTTTCCATCATCTGTGGCTCTAAACTGACCAAAGAGCTCTGAGGGTATGGTGCTGAGGGGGGAATGCTCCCTTCATCCTTTTCTTGCATGCTTTGTTTACAGTAAATGTTCTGAGAATTCTCACGTGGCTTTGCTCTGATGACAGCATTGAAGGGGCTTCGTGGTTCTGTAGCTCAGGGCTGGGGATGCTAGCTAGCCCCCTTTTTGTGGCCATCCCCATGCCCAGCTGCAGGGCAGCTGACCGTACAATTTATGGTCCAAACTTGGACACTCCTGAGTGTGAAAGGGAGTGAGAATTATTAATAGTTATTCCAAGAAAACAGGTATAAATCGGGACCATTCCGGGCAGCCATGGGATGTATGATCATCCTCTCTAGGAGCAATTTTTCTCAGAGAGCTCCTGCCCTGAGCTAGGAGCCAACAGCTTGCCACTGTCATCAATTCCAGAACAATTGGAAAATTCGCACTTGATTTCCTGCTACAGCACCAGTGATAACCAGGCAGGGCATGGAGGATTAATGGGAAAGCATATTTCAAGTGCCCAGCATAGCTGCCGGCACACAGTAGGTCCCCTTGCCTCTGTTACTCCTTCCACCACACAGAAACTCTGTCTAACCAGTTGCTCTCAACTCAAAGAACAATGGAAATAGCTCACATTCACTGAACACTGACTGTGTGCTGGGGCTGTGCTAAATACTTTACATATCTTACATTTTCAAGCCTAACAACCCTAAGGTAGGTATTATTGTGTCCATTGTATGGTTAAGACAGCAGAGGCTCAGAGAGGTTAAGTGCCTCCCCCAAGGTCACACAGCACATCAGTAATAGAGCTGCTATAGAAACAAGGGGACTCCCTGACTACACAGTTCATACCTTTAAGCATTCTGTTTTATGAGAAATTGAGAGACTAGAAGTATGGATGAGGCTGAGCCTTTTAATTCCTAGCAGACAAGCCAGAGATCCTGGGCCTTTCACCCAGTGGAGGGAAGTACAGAAATTGTCTCTCTGAGTTGGAAGTGGAGCCAGTACAAGAGTGAGAGATCAAGAGAGTTCTTGGATCTCTTCCCAAGGGGTCGGAGGTGGTAGGAGTGGACCCAACCATCTGTGGGAGGATGGAGAGCATGTGGGAACTGAGATGGGGAAACCCACTGCGGCATCATTTATTTTAGATCCTTTGGCAGGTCTCAGGTGATGGAGGGCATTTAGAACACCCGAGTCTGCCTAGACTGTCAGTGGATTGTCCCATTTTGCAAGTGTTTTGAGTTTGGTTCATTGCAGTTTTTCATTGACACGCCTCCATTTGGCTGTGCTCCCCATCAAGTGCTGATGGCATTTACATTGAGTTTCTCTAAATGTCCAGCTCTGTCGTGGTCCCCTGAGGGGAATGTATGGACTGTCATGAGGGAGTTCCTCCCTAAATAAAAGCCCAAGATTGCTTCTGTTTATTTACTTACTTACATTTGCCATACATTTGGTGTCCTCCTGGAACTTTACATGAGGGAGATGTCTTAGTTAGCTAGTGCCGGCATACTGCCACATGACAAACTGTCCCCATAGCCTGGTGTGTCGTGCTGAATGTGGATTTAGCTGGGGCTCTGGGGAGATACCCGGTGAGGCTCTGCCACCCGTATCTGGGTTTGCTCGTGCAGCTGTAGATCATCAGGGGCTTAGCTGAGCTGGGATGGGCTCAGTTGGGTGGTTCTGCAGCATGTCACAGGTCTGTGGCTTGGCTTGAGTCAGCCCAACTCTGTTTGTCTCTCACCCTCTTTGGACAAGGGGGCTAACCAGGGCACGGTCCTCCCACGGTGATGGCAGACATGCAACATGGCCCATCCAGCCACAGAAACTGTTCTCTGTCACCTGCTTGCAACATGCCTGTCTTCACCTCTTCTCAGGCGGTGGGTAGCACCCCACGTGCTGCCAAGCACATGGCAAAGACAGTGAGGTCAGGGAGGAGACAGGGACCCAGAGGCAAAGAAGAAATGGTCATGAAAGACTCCTGCTGTGTCAGTGTTGTGCAGAGGGTTGCCTGCTCTGCTCCCGGTGTCTGTCACATGTCAGCACCAGAGGAAGGTGTACTTCCCTCGAGCAGCTGAGGTATTTTTATTGGGTGGATGCCCACGAGTCTCCTGTCTCCCCTGTCACTGTGGCCCGCAGGAGTCAGATTTCAACTCATCTCTACCTTATGGCTACAATCACCATTTCTTTCTTTTTTCTTCTCTTCTCTTCTCTCCTTTCTCTTCTCTTCTCTTCTCTTCTCTTCTCTTCTCTTCTCTTCTCTTTTCTTTTCTTTTCTTTTCTTTTCTTTCCTTTTTAAAAAGATTTATTTATTCATTTTGAGAGAGAGCGTGCAAGCCAGGGAGAGGAACAGATCCCCACCCAGCAGGGAACCCGATGCAGGGCTTGATCCCAGGGTCCTGACGCTTAAGGCAGATGCTTAATGGGTTGAGCCACCCAGGTGCCCCTGTAATCACCATTCCTGATGCTTACGTGATGCAGCCTGTCAATGGCTTCATCTTATCTTTTCCTAAGACCTTCTCACTTGTTTCTTTTACCTTTTTGTATTGCATATATTTAATAGGTACAGTTCTTTTCTTGACTAAGGTAGAGTATAAATGAGCACACCTAAGTGCTAGATTAGGGGAACAGATAATCCATTCCACTGATATTTACTGTACCTCTATTGTGTGCCATGCTCTCTACCTGGCAGGGAGGTTACATGGTTGAGTCTTAGACATTCCCTGCCCTTGAGGAACCCACATGACAACAGTCTGTAGCAGTGTCTCTCATCGTCAATACTGTTGACGTTTTGGGCTAGATAATTCTTCGGTGTGTGCGGGTGTGTGTATGTTGTGTGTGTGCGGTTGTCCTGTGCATTGTGGGATATTAGCATCATTAGATGACAATAATACCTCCCCAGCCCTTGTTAATGATAATGAGAATTTTCTCCCTATTTGCCAGGTGTCCCCTGGGGAGCCCACTCGCTCCCGGTTGAGAAGCGCTGGGCTCTAGTAAGTACATTTGTCAGAGGTTGGGAGGTCAGGGAAAGTTTGCCCCAGGGGAGGTGAAGCTGGAGTGGAGGTCTGGAGGCCAGTTGGAGGAGCCAAAGGAAGGGGAAGGGAGAGGTCATTTCTGTTGCATGGGGCAATGAGTGTTGGTGGGGCTGCAGGGGCTGGGAAGGAATGGGGAGAGAGGGAGTTAAAGATATAGGTGGCGCCAGGTCCTGAAGGTCAGGTCTGGTTGGCTGTGACACAGGCCTTGGACTCATTCAGTTCTGTAGGTTAGTTCTTCTCAACTTGCAAGATGTCTGAAAAGAGACCCTGGTTAAATGTACAGATTCCTGGGCCACACTCAAGGAATTTCAATCCAAGATGATTGGATATGATGAATAATGCTATGAAGAACATTGGTGTATAAGTTTTTACGTGGATGTATGTTTTGAATTCTCTTGAATATATACGTAAGGCTGGAATTGCTGAGTCATATGGTAACTCCATGATTAATCTTTTGAGGAGATGCCAGCTTTATTTTCCAAAGTGACCTCACTATTTTAAATTATCACCAGTAGTGCATGAGAGTTCGGGTTTCTTCATATCTTCACCAGCATTTACTGTTTTCTGTAGTTTCTCATTATGTCCATTCTAGCAGATGTGACATGGTATCTCACTGCAGCTTGGATTTGTATTTCTTTGATGGCTAATGGTATGAAGCATCTTTTCTTGTCCTTATTGCCAAACTGTGTTGTAAAGCTTCCCAGGTTATGCAGGCAGAATTGGGAACTATATATCAGTGTTTAGGGAAAGCAGAGATGCTGCCGGGGTGGTGTAGTTGTGAAAAGCTTGTGGCAGGAAACTGAGCAGCCTAGAGAAATGAGACCTGTGGTGGGACCCGCTGAAAGCATGAGACCCTTTGGGAGTCCTCACAGGAGGGATTAGAGGGAGGAGAGCAGAGAGCCCAGGTAGAAGGCTCCGGCATGGGTGGAGTGGAGGAGTCTAACTGGGGAGAGACATGGAAGATTGGAATACACTGGACTCCAGGCTGATGAAGTACTGGGGGCAAGGGAGAGGTGAGTGATGGGAAGAAGGGTCAGATTTCCAGTTTGTTCTATTTCAGTGGCAGAAATGGGGAAGTCATTTTGGGGAAGAAAGTGAGGATGGGTCAGATCTAGAATAGGAGCGGAGGAGAGGTGGGGACATAGACAGTGTAAGTTCACGGTATGTCCCCTTCCTTTCTGAGTCTCTCCTGGCTCAGCGTTTGAGGTGAGAATCCTTTGTTGCTGGGTGCATATGGAAGTTAAGGTTAGTAGTGGATATAGCCTGGAAGGCTATGTTGATCTGTACTTTGTTCATACATTTAATTTATTACTTTGCATTATTACTTACATTTGGCTCTCTCACTACAAGACTGTCTTATTTGCCTTTATAACCATCTCATGTAATTGTAAAACCTTAGTGCCTGTAACTGATCAAGGCCTGATTTAAAGTTTCCTTCCCATTCTTAGCAGTTGAGCACTCACTGTGTGCCAGAAGTTGTAGATACTGGTTATGTCTTCTCTGCTTCCAGCAACCCTGGAGGTCCCGCATCCTTGGTTTACAAATGAGCAAAACCAGCCCTTTCAGAGTTACTTGGCTGTGGGCTGAGTAAATTTATAGGGCAGTGGGGGAAGTGAACGAAAGTTTATTGAGTCTATGTTGTATGCTGGAGTGTGTAGTTTTTCCTGCTTAAATCCACTAATCACCCTGTAAAATGGGCATGCTTATCCCCATTTTGCAGATAACGAAACAAGACTCCACAGTTAGTGAGTGACGGGGTCTGACTGCACAGCCCCTGGCCCCCCACTGTAGTGCATCGCTTCTCATATCTTCAGGCAACGGGAGATGAGATTGAGGAGGGGTTGGCAAGAACTGGCAGGTGAAGCTCAAGGTTTGGCACCTGCAGTACCACCCTCTGCACTTAGATGGCGCTCAAGGCTTGGCTTCCAGAACACACCTGGGACTCCAGCCCACCTCCGATGAACAGGCTACAGGTTTTATGCAACACTTTTTCCTAACCTCCCCAGCCCCAAGGTATATAATCAGCCACCCCTCACAACCCCGCTGCAGCAGCTCTTTCTGCCCACGGGTCCTGTCCCTGTGCTTTAATCAACCACCATTTTGCACCAAAAAACCAAAACAAAAACAGAAGAAAAACCACCATTACTACCACCAGCAGAACCCAAAACAAACAAACAAACAAAATAAAAACCAATTTATTGTAAGGAAAGGAAGAGATTAAAGAAGAAAAGAGAGAGGAAAAAAAAATTCCTGTTTCGTTTTTGTTTCTGCCTTCAAAGGAATCTTCTGCCTCTGAGCCTGCAGTTCATCTTTGTAGCTAGGTCAGCCTAGGGTGCTGGCACAGCCCCGGGGGTGGGGGCTGGTGAGAGCCCTGGCAGGGGGAGACCTTCCCAGGAAAAAATGAAGTGAAATGGCCCCATCATAGAGAGCCCCGTTCTTGACCCTTTCATCAGAGTTGCCATGGTTTATAGATGTCAGCAAATTACCCCACCCTCGGGGCCTCTGCCACTCAGAAGAAAGAATTTTTTCAGAGGTGGGAAGAGTTTCTCTTTTGGAGTCTAACTCCTCATTTTGTGTCTCTTGAAGATGGATGGTAAGTCATGGGTCTGAACTCTAGTCTTTCAGCGTAATTTTGCTCACTCCATTTGCCTTTTCCTTTCTTTAAAATTAAAAAAAATTTTTTTTTTAATTTAAGCATTAGTTGCCCAGACTGGAATTTGCAGACATCGTGAGTGAAGTGGGAGATGGTACAGCATGGGAGTCTGAGGACTCTGGCAGGTTGGAGGTACCCTTCTCTGTTTAAGGGGGCAACTGTTACTCAGCCCCACCTATGGGGGATACCATATTGCCTACTTCAAAGATTTTTTTGGCCCGATTTTTTAAAAAGTGAGAAATTGGGATTTTTATGTGATGTTTTTTAATGTTTAACAGCTTCTAATGAAATAAAAGAAGAGGGTTGGTAAAAATACTCTTTGTAGTTTCTGGTATTGACAAACTGGAGTGGCTTCCTACCATAGGCTCGTGTGTGTGTGTGTGTG
>PITA01029362.1:0-18007 GCA_004023965.1 Spilogale gracilis | reverse complement strand
CCTTTGCCTTTGGAGACTTGTCTTGAAAGAAGTTTCTGTGGCTGATATCAAAGAGGTTACTGCCTATGTTCTCTTCTAGGATTTTGATGGATTCCTGCCTCACATTGAGGTCTTTCATCCATTTCGAGTTTGCCTTTGTGTGTGGTGTAAGAGAATGGTCTAGCTTCATTCTTCCATACGTAGCTGTCCAATTTTCCCAGCACCATTTATTGAAGAGACTGTACATATGTACAAATGAATAGTACGCCTCCATCAGAAAGGATGAATATCCAACTTTTGTAGCAACATGGACTGGATTGGAAGAGATTATGCTGAGTGAAATAAGCAAAGTAGAGAAAGTCAAGTATCACATGGTTTCACTTACATGTGGTGCATAAGGGGTAATACAGAGGACAGTAGGAGAAGGAAAGGAAATGGGAAGTAGGGTAATCCAGAGACAGAAATGAAACATGAGAGACTTTGGACTCAGAAACAAACTGAGAGTCTTGGAGGGAAGGGGGTGGAGGGATGAGAGAGACTGGTGGTGGGTACTGAGGGCACGTACTGCAAGGAGTACAGGGTGTGGGGCATAAACAATGAATATTGGAACACTGAAAAAATTAAATTTAAAAAAATCTCTCAGTCTAGACAATAAAGTAGGCATGCAAATAGCATAGATTACCAGTTAAAGTGTTACACGAACAGGGACTAATATGTATAGGATGACTAGGCAATGACCAGGAGAGAAAGTAGAGAAGAAGATATTCCAAGAGGAGAGAACAGCAAAGCATAAGCCTAGAAGCAAAATGTATAAATCGTTTCCTATTTCTGGAGTATAGCTTGAAGCAGAAAGAGCCATATAATGTAGAACAGAAAAAAACGGACCACATCTTGACAGCCTTCTATAATATGCTACTTTTGGTTTTATTCTGTAGGTCATTCATTCACAAATGGACAAAGGCTCTGGCAAGAAAACAGGAGAATCACATGGGAACCCTTTTCTAAAAACACATGGTTACCATATGTGTTTTGAAAAATGTCTCAGATGATTGATACAGCATCTCTTCCTTTCCACCTAATTTGAAAAATCACTGCTGTGGATTATGGACATCCATTGATGAATTCTGAGCAAGGAAATGAATAGATATTTGCCTGATATCCAGATGTATAAGACCTCCATGGACATTGGAGGTCCAATGTCTTGTCTAGGAATGCCTATCTTATAACTATATTTAACACTCTGACTAAATCCCCAAGATAGATCCAACTCCACAACACATTAAATAGAAATGCAAGTATTTTGCAGAAAATTTCATTGAGAAGTTCAGAAAATAATTTGTTCCATACAATAGTAACTTAATAAAAATTTCACATTACATATCTCTATTTCTACCCACTGCTATTTGCTCATTCTTCTTCTTTCTTTATTCCTAGTTTCTGAAAAATCCCCTCTATCATTCTGAGCAATTTAATTTTTTACCTTCAACTTGTATACCTCATTCTGAAAAACAAAAACCTGGGCGCCTGGGTGGCTCAGTGGGTTAAATCTCTGCCTTTGGCTCAGGTCATGATCTCAGAGTGCTGGGCTCTTTGCTCAGCAGGGAGCCTGCTTCTCCCTCTCTCTGTCTGCCTGCCTGTCTGCCTACTTGTGATCTCTCTGTCAAATACATAAATAAAATCTTAAAAAAAAAAACAACAAAACAAAAACAAAAACCCTCTAGCCATTATCGATTTTTCTTCAATCATTTTATTTCTCTGAGTTTCATTCCTCTATAACAAGTAACTTATTATCCAATCCTTTTCAAAAAGAAACATTCTAATTGCGGACAATTTTTTCTGTACTTGTATATGTATTAGAAATATCAGAATAATCATTCATTCCTTCATTTTATAAATATCTCTTAAATGTTTACTATATTCCAGTCTATCTTAATTCATAGCTACTATCTAGTAATACATCTTGCCATTACTATCTCTCCAACTCATAAGAATATCCTAATAATAGCGAAAGACAATCATAAAAATACTTAACATTTTATTTTGATTCTGGAAGCACTATTGTGAGCTCTAAAAAAGCTTTTTCAAGCAACAGTCTTGCTGTTGCCTTTTTTTTGTTGCTATGAAAATGTTCAGACTTCTATTCTCCAACATCTCTCCTGCCATCCTGCCTAGAGACAGAGAAATGAAATGGGTATCCTTTCTGCCCTTCTGTCATACAAATTACAGATTTCCCCATTAATTACACACAGGCTTGCTATCAGTTAAAAAAAAAAGTTTAATTCATTTCTACATATGGGGAATATCTTTTAAAAAGTCAAGTTCTATATTTATAATTATTTTAATAATTTCAGAGTCTGAAAGTACAATAAATATATAAGCACAGGAAAACAAAGAAATCTAAGTATCTTCTCCTCAACGAAAGACAGAAGGTTGAAATTCTACTCATGCCCTGTTTTCAAAATGTTGCACTGCCATTTCTGAAACTAATTTGTTGAGCTTCAGTGTAGGACATAGAGAGAAATTGCATTTACTCCCAACTGTTTCCTGGCGAAATTGCTTAGCCTTCCAACAATAAGAAATTACAGGAAGACATTGAATTACTCCCTACTCAAATCTAAAGTTCCAGTTTGGAAGGTTTTCCTAAGAAATGTATTAATCTGAAGAATTCCATGTTAATTAATATCTTTTATTTACACAAAATGTTTCAATAATACAATAAAACTATCCTTAAGACAAAGTATGCTTTATTAAAAGTCCTTTCAGACACAGAATACTTCGTGTTGTCAATTTTTTGCATATGATCCAATTCGGCTTGAAGATAGCAGCTATGGAACACAGGCAACTACTTCAGGAAAACAGATCATTTAAAACTTGATTTTAGGGTGCCTGCGTGGCTCAGTGGGTTAAAGCCTCTGCCTTGGGCTCAGGTCATGATCTCAGGGTCCTGGGATCGAGGCCCACATCAGGCTTCTCTGCTCAACAGGGAGCCTGCTTCCCTCTCTTTCTCTGCCTGCCTCTCTGCCTACTTGTGATCTCTCTGTGTCAAATAAATAAATAAAATCTTTTAAAAAAAAACTAGATTTTTATGCCTCATCATTTTGTTGTTGTTAAAATATTATGCAAATGAAAACATTTTAAAGAATAATTTAATCATACTCATCAAAAAAAAGCATCAGAGTAGAAAAGCTAAGCGTTTTCATGAAAACACTTTAGGCTCCATTGTAGACTTTCCCCCACCCCTTGATCCACAGGTGTGTTTGTATGGTAGAGGCTGAAATAAATTATTTAAAATTCATTTTATTTAATTTATTTTTTAAAGATTTTATTTACTTGACAGAGAGACAGAGAGAGGGAATACAAGCAGGGGCAGAGGGAGAGGGAGAAGGAGGGTTCCTGCTGAGCAGGGAGCCTGACGTGGGGCTCTGTCCCAGGATCCTGGGATCGTGACCTGAGCCGAAGGCAGATGCTTATTGACTGAGCCATGCAGGCACTCCTAAAATTCATTTTAAATAAAAAATATGACTGGGCGTGTCAACTGTTTTATTAAATATTATAAACTTTTATCTTTGTGAAATATGCATACAGTGTGTAAGGCTGCCTAATTTAGCAAATAAAAATACAGGATGCCCAGCTAAATTTTCATCTCAGATAAGCAATGGACAAATTTTTAGTGTAAGTATACACCATGAAACTTTTGGGACATAATTATATTTTCAAAAATTACTTGCTACGGCCTGTATTTTTTCTGGCAACTTTAAGTACATGAATAAAGCACTGAGTCTTTAAAGAAAAATAATTGGATAAAATGCAAACCTTATGCTGCTTTGATGTTTGCTGAGTCACTTATAAATTGAAAGGCCCATCCCGCTCACATCCTGGCATAAGGTGTTTGTGATTAATTTTAAAAGTTTGGACCTAGAGATCTGAGTGTTCTAAAGGTTCATGGAATTTGAGCAGCCAGGATACCACAGACTTCTGTATCTGTTTTAAACTCAAAACACTGACAAACCAGGAAAATCTGGTCGGTCTTCACTTTCCGTTATAATTACTCACTACTATTCCCTCCGAGTGGTACCAGAGACAATTCCGTTTAAATAGAAGTGTTGATTTAACTCATCTAATTTTCCAAAATACCCAGCCACTTTACACATTATTCCTTACATATCTGATTTGTTTTTGCTCTTTTTTTAAAAGATTGTATTTATTTATTTGACAGAGAGAGATAATACAAATAGGCAGAGAAGCAGGCAGAGAAAGAGGGGGAAGCAGGCTCCCCGCTGAGCAGAGAGTCCAATGTGGGACTCCATCCCAGGACCCTGAGATCATGATCTGAGCCGAAGGCAGAGGCTTAACCCACTGAGCCATCCAGGTGCCCCATTCTTTGTGCTTTACATGTGTATAGCCTATTCTGTTTCTAACTCCCTAACTTGCCTGCATGCCTAGGCAAACTCTACCCTGGGCTCAGTTACCCCATCAAGCCTTCCCCAATCACTTCTGTTAACAGTGATTTCCCAGATTCTGAGTACTTCTGGCACCTTATCATATAATCAGATAAAGGTTAAAACACACTTACGAAGGTACGGGTACATCTAGATGTACGTACCTGCACACATAAAGTGACATACCTTGCCAAAGATAATTTGATATTCCTTTCTAATTTTCACTCACAGTGGTGCTTGGCAGAGTGAGCATCTATGTAACCGTTGAAAAAAATGGGAAGGAAAGGAAAAGGGATGCTACAAAGTGAATTACATCTGGATTGCCTTTGAGATTCTTTCAGAAAAAAAATGTAAAATATTTAAGTTATTCTTGGCTATAGGACTAGGTTTGGGGTTCTTTTGGGTGTTTTGTTTTGTTTTGTTTTGTTTTGTTTTTGCAACACTAATCCAAGATTGTACCAAATAAGGGCGCACATCTATAAGATTACCTTCGGTTAACATCCTAATGATAACTCAGAAAAACAGCTTTGAAAATACCTTATGCGCAAGGTACTACTATTTTAAGTGTCTACATGTTCAATCTCATTTAATATCCCAGATAAAGACCTTTCTATTTCCATTTTACAAAAGAGGAAAATGAGATTCAGAGAGGAATCATAAATTTCCCAGAGTCACATAGCACTTCAGATTAATATAGATAAAATGCATAGAGGGAGTTTACTATACTTCAGGCACTGAGCTAGATCCAAAGTGTCAAGTCAGAGAAGGAGATGAAGGGAAAGAAGCAGGGGAAGAAAGGAGGATGAGGAAGAAGGAAAGGAAGAATGAGAGGAAGAGGAGAACAAGAAGGGAGAGTCCATAGCATCCTATATCTTATATCCTATCCATCCTATATGGAGGGATAATATAGATGCAAATAAGTAAACATAATTATATAATTCTGTATAAAGATCATAAGAAGATAAAATGATTAGCTGTATGGGAGATGAGGAGGAAGAGCAGGAGAGGTGAAACATTCACAACTGTATTACAAAACAAGAACCTGAATACGAATCCATTAATACACGAGGTGGTAAGCACCTGTTTATATATGAAGGCTTCTGTGAATGCAAATGATATGCTGGTAACACTCTTAAGTAGTAAGATAAAACTGGAAAAACCATGAGGTACCTCATATGCATATAACAGCTCTTGAGTTGTGACATGGATGGGATGGTGACTATAATACCTCATTATTCAAAATTAAATCCCAATGTCTCCATATAAAGTTCAAATTTAAGTCTGATGGTCAAAGCTTTGAAAAATCTGGCCCAGACTGACCTTTAAAACCTTATCTTTGGGCGCCTGGGTGGCTCAGTGGGTGAAACCCTCTGCTTTCAGCTCAGGTCATGATCTCAGGGTCCTGAGATCTGGGCCCGCATCAGGCTCTCTGCTCAGCAGGGAGCCTGCTTTCCCCTCTCTCTCTGTCTGCTTCTCTGCCCACTTGTGATCTCTCTGTCAAATACATAAATAAAATCTTTTTAAGTAAATAAATAAATAGATAAATAAATAAATAAATAGACTTTGTCTTTGGGGTGCCTGGGTGAATCAGTTGGTTGGGCCACCACCTTGGGCTCAGGTCGTGGTCCCGGAGTCCCAGGATCGAGTCCTGTGTTGGGCTCCTGGCTCTGTGGGGAGTCTGCTTCTCCCTCTGACTTTCTCCCCTCTCATGCACTCTTTCACTTTCTCTCTCTCTCTCAAATAAATAAATAAAATCTTGGGAGAAAAAAACTTTATCTTCAAGTGCTCCTACAAATAAATATTCTTCCCTAAACATATCAGTCTACTCATTCTTTCACAAAATATGCCATGCATTCTTCTTCCTCTATGCTTTTGGCTGTCACTTTTGATATATTTAGAACACACACACACACACACACACACACACACACACACACACTTTCTTCCTTAAAGCTCAATTTGAAAGCTTAAAAGATTCTCTGTAAATAAATGAAAGAACCCTACCAGGATAGACAACAGTTTCATGATTATATGCACTAGAATAGTGAAGGATAAATAATTCCTCAATAACAACATAATATATTGCAAATATTAATAGAGCTCCAAAAATAGGCTAATATGCTTTCTCAGATAAATTCCCAGGTAGAAAAAATTTATTACCAACTCAGGCCATGTCACAAAGGAGAGCTGATGACCTCAGTTGACATAAATAGGTCATGAAGGCCAATGAGCTAGTTGTAAGGTGATTGGACTGGGACCATCTGTAAAATTGTACCTGGGCAATAAGATGCTAAAGATGCCATCAAGTTGGCCTTTAGGTAGCAGAGGAATAATCAGGTGGAGACCATGTTCTGAACTTTAAGTGACATTGGAGATCCACAGGGATCTGTAATTATGAGGCAGCAAGTCAAAAGAGCTAGAATAAATATTCCCCTATCTCCTTATGATTTTCATCAAAACAGCCAGAGTCCCAGTTCTACTACATGAATGTAATAATTATTTCTAACAGTCTGTAAATAATAAAAGCAATGCTAACTCTATTTTAATTTTAGATTACTGGACTTTATATTTTAATCCCTTTCATTTATTAAATTATTCATTCAGTCATTCATTTATCCAATGTACTTTGAGTAACTAGTATGTACCAGGTAGTAAGTGCCATGAATATGATGGCAAACAACAAATACTTCTTAGTCTCACCGAGCTTATGATCTAGCAGGAAAGACAGATACTGAACAAGTAATTAAAAATCTGAGGAATAATTCTGAAGGAACAGTACATACTGCTTGGGGAGTTTAGAGTAATGTGATTTAACTTAATACTCAATTTCAATTTTAGAGGAAGAGAATTGGATGGAATACCAATGGGAAACTAAGTTGGTCTATTCAAGATAAACTGAGAGGAAGTGCTACAAAATATATGTTATTTTCCCGACCTAGAGTTTAAAGGACAAAAGAAAATATTGCTCATTGCCATATGGATAATTTAGTATCAAGATGCTTAGGAGAAAGGGGACAATTGGGTCAATTATTAAAGCTTCAAGCCCTTATTTAATAGCTGAAAAAAAATTGAGACCCAATGTAGTCACATGATAGGCTTCAGGATTACATAGCTCATAAATAGCAGAACTAAAATTCAAATCCAGGTGCTAAGGCCTCTAAGGGAGTACTGCCTATACATTGTTCAAAGGAGAAGAAGGCAAGTTAGTCCCACAATACTTCCCTGGTTTATATATTACTATAATATTTTTGAAATCTTTTGGTAGGGGGTGGTTATGGTTACAGGTTTTCATAATTTGGGGAATAGAAGTGAGGATACAGAAGTTCCAAGAAAAGGGACTCTGAAAAGAAGGAAAGAAACCCATGTAAGGAAGTAAACTGGTGGAGAAATAACCTTACTTCAGTCACGGACACAAAGGTATTCCTCTTTCCTATTCCAGTTTCTCTGACTAGTGAGAGCACAGAGGGATGGTAGAAGGTTGAGGCAGATCTTGAGTTTACCCATAATTTCTACCATCCCTCTTCAGTATTCTTTCATATAGACAACTGAGTTTCTTAGGATTATATCAAGTGTGATTAAAAATATATTTAGAGGGGTGCTAGGTGGCTCAGTTGGTTAAGCGGCCAACTCTTGATTTTGGCTCAGGTCACGATCTCAGGGTTGTGGGATGGAGCCCCATGTCCGGCTCCATGCCTGGCATGGAGTCTGCTTGAGATTCTCTCTCTCCCCCTCTGCCCTTCCCTCTGCTCACACTTCCTCTCTCTCTTGCTAAAGTAGCTAAATAAAATCTTTAAAAAATATATATGTATATTTATATGTGTGTATGTGTGTGTGTATATATATATATATATATTTAGAGTGATTTACTTTTTATCAGTTATGACATAAAATGTAAATAGAAACCTAGCCTTTGTTACTCAAAAGCATTTTTAAAGACAAGTTCTCTGGCACTCTTCCCTTCCTACACCACCTACTTCCAACTCCACTGTTTCTTAAGAACATATCTACTTGGAAACTCTGGAGCACTCACGCCTGCACCAGGGGTGAGAATTGGTTCACTGGATGACCTATGCCATCTTGTACCTTGTATTTGTACCCTGGTGGAGACCTTTCTTGACTGACCTCACGCAGTCCCTGGCTACTTAATTCTTCACCCTGGACAACTCCCATTTATGACCCAGATTCTACTTCCCAGCAACAAAAGGAAACAAAGCGTTACCAGTTTAAAGAAGAGGCTTTCTTTGAAGCATTAATACAAAGGTGGTGTTCAATACAGGGGCAGTGGGGAAGTTGGGATCTTTTGTTTGTTGGTTTAATGTTTAACCTTTCCTTAATATCTCTTCTTTTAATGGGCGTTAACCTTTTCCCTTTGATGTCTTTGCTTCCTTTTCAGAGAAGCTGCCCACCCACCCAATTCACCACCCCTTTCAGCAGTTTTCCCTTTGGCCTTCACAGCAGCTCCAAAGATATTGGCATCTCTTCAGCAATGCCCTCCCCCCAGACTGTCCCCATTATACTTGTCATCTTCCTGATTAACACCTCCAACATTCATCCCCATTTTTAAGTACTTGTGAGAGCTCTGTTCCAAGAAGAGAGTTATGCTTTTGTGAAATTTCTCCCCAAAGCATACTTTACTGACCATCTTTCACCACATTTCCTTTAACAGCAAGCTCTATTCATCCAATAGAAACCTCAGATGAGAAAATCATATGAAACCTCCACTTTAGGCACTTTGAGGAACTAACTAAATTATTTGAGACCATAAAGCATTACCTTGTACACTGAAGCAAAACTATATAATAGCTCTACCTTCATTGACTGCTACTTGTTTTTTCACAAATTGTTTTCACAGACATTATTTTATATGACTCTGTGAAGTAGGCAGGCCAGAGAAGAGAAGGAAAGTAGGACTCAGAACATGTGAGCAATTTACTAAGTGTACATCATTATCACAACTGAATATGAGAATGCCAAACGGTAATCAGTTCTGGCCTTGACTCCGCAGTGACGCCCTTACCTGCGATCCCAGTGCCTTCACTGGGCCCCTCCATTCCTTCCACAATGTCTGGCTCTATGGGGTGGGCACCCTGGCTTACGGTCAACAGTTAACCTGATTTATACCTGCTGTTAAAGGTTCACTATCAATCTAGGACCACCTCAAGTTGAATTTTCAGCTTGTTTTGAGGGAGGCAAGGTCGCATAAAGCAGTGTGAGCTCCAGCTGCAAATCGGTGTGAATGAGAACTTGTGGTTAGGAATCTTCAAAGATCTTTTTTCCCTGCTCCCAGCAAGAGGCAAGGTTGGCATAGACAAGTTGCTTTGGCATTGTGCCGTGTAAGAGGTTTTGTTCCTCATGCCATTCTTATTAAAATACACACACACACATGCCATTCTTTGGGGTCCAAATCTCATGCAAGATTCACCTATCTCCCACTCTATATGGGCCCTCTGCTTTGTTTCCTGTCCTCCGCTAGTATATATGCTTTCACATAACTTGCTCTAGATTAACAGTAATTATGCTTGCAGACCAATGCCAAATCTAACACTTGCTTACACATCTGGACTTAAACATTTCTGGCCACTGACAATTTCCTTTATTCTACTGCTAGTTCAGCCATGCTCTTAATAAGATTTAATATTCAATCCAGCATTTTTTAGGTGTTCGACACTGAGAGGGGTTTCTCCAAATAGCTAGTTCTCACTAATGCCAGAAACAGAAGTCTTTGACCCATAGTTTGTCATTTTTGTCCTTTATTGGCTGCCAGACATGCCATAGACAAGTCTCAAGGAAAAATGAACTTACAAAATTGGCACAGAAAAGTGGAGTTGCATTTCATGATAGTGCATGGAAATGGACCCTAGGGGTACATGGATGCATGGGAGGCTCTGAAGTCACTGAAATTGCTATCGTCTGGAAAAGATGATGCGATCATCAGCCAGAAACACGGGTTTAAGGAAAGGAACGTTTACACATTTATTAACTAAGGTTTTCTTTAGAAAGAGAGTGGTCTTTTTTCTTTTCTTTTCTTTTTTTTCTTTTTTTTTTTTTTTTTGAAAGCTACAGCATCAGCTGCCATGGGAATTCTAGTAAAAGTACACTGCAGGAAGCAGGGACCATGGTGGGCCTCATGCCAAAAGCAGATTGGGAACCACTAGTATAGAGACAAAAGTACACTCGTCTCACTTAGAAGACTGAGACAGTTTGATTTTCCCCTTTGTGCCAGGGAATACATGTTCCCTTAGGGGCTAAAACAGAGACATTCTCTCCAGCTCTGCCAACATCACCTTTTTAGGGAGATTTATTTTCAGGTGAAGTGAAAGATCCAGCTCCAGCTGCAATATATTCTATTTGCCTGCCTTCTAACTGATTTGTGTGCTAAAGTTGAATTTCTTGCTCTATGTAAGTGGACAAATCTAAGGAATGGGGTAAAACAACAATATATAGAAATCATCTCAATCATAAGGTAGATATGAAATATGTTAGAAAAGACAAACCCCAAGTTTCCTCTTCTGTTAGAATAGGAAGTCAACTGCACCAAAAAGTCTGATGTCAAACAAATGCTGCATTTACCTATTATTGCCTGCTAAGAGTCCTCTCAAGTCAAAGAAAGCAAGCCCCTTAAAGGTCAATTACCGGAAGAATTCAGTGCATCAGAGAAATAAATTCATAGTAATTTCTTCATCCAAGAAATATTTATTGAGCTTCTGCTACACACCAAGCATTATTCTAACAAACTTATTAATGAACAAAACACAAAGTGCTGTAGCCTTTAAGATATTTTAATACAGGTCTTTGTGGATTTCTCATCCTTTTCCTGTGGCTATATTCCACTACCTTCCATTCTTGGATTTCTCAGAGCTTTGCCCTTCCCTGTCCTGGATATATGTACGCCCTTGTGGTTCTGTGGCCAAGAATAGTTTCGTCAGGTTCTCAATCTACGCATAACTAGATGGAGGAGGAAGGCCGCTATCCAGCTCCCATGGACCGGCCTTTGTGCCTGTGAGCTTACGTTCTCCCAAAAAAGATGATTCAGGATAATGATTCTGGCACATTATCTCATTAGGCCTCCTGATACTAAATGAAGAAGGCAGCTGAAAAATAACACTCCATTTCACAAGAGAGAAATCTGGGGCATGGAAAGGTTAAATAACTTCTCTAAATCAAACAGCCAGGAATTGGGCCTGGGACAAGGACAGAGATCTTTAAAATTCACATCACATTTTCCATCCCTTACATTGCACTGTCTTTAGATTAAGTTTAAAGAATTCTGGCAAAAATCAAGAATATACAAAGAGAAAAATGTAACTATTAAATAGAGTTGCTATTTTCAGAATACTGTTAAAATTTGAATATTTTCAACACCAACCCAAGATACAAAAAAATTAATCACCCACATAGAGATGTTTTATAAAATTAATTCTTATTTTCTTTAATTAGATAAACTGTAAGATTGTATTAAAAATGTTTATGTTCCAGATGTCTCTACTAATACTGATAATATAGCAACAAACAAAACTCCACAAAGTATTTCACAATATTATGTTGCTATCCGAGCTTTTAAATGCAAACTTGGAAAATAAAATGCATAAAGGAAAAAGCAGAGGGAAACACATTTGTAAATAACCTGGAAAGGGGAAGAAAAGACATCAAGCTGAAACTGAATATCCAGCTGTGTAAACACATTTAGATACTTTTTTAAAAATCTCAAATTGATGGTATTCACAAGGCCCTCCCGGTGCCAAATCGTATACTTCACATTAATTCTTGTGTGATTCCACATCCTTTCCACACTGCAACAGTCTAAACTGTCTATTTCAGATGGAACTACTCGAATTCCATGAATGTTTTTGTTTAATCAAGTGAACACTGTAAACTCTTCTTGGTCATACACTCCACTCTTAAATAAAAATAATATTTTTGAAGATGAAAAGACCTGAGGTGCAGGTGCTAAATATTTGCAAATACTTTCATTACTCTCAGAGATCTGAATTACAAGTGGGGAAGCAGGGCCTTCATTAGTTTCAGTTCAGAAACGAGTACTAAATTCCACTATTTGAAGGGAGACTAATTTTCTATCAATAATAATAATGACTAGAAGAGAGACTTCCCAGAAGATTTCTGGGACTTCTGACAGAACTTCCGGAAAATCAGTAACCATTCTAGCCACATGTTGAAATTCTTCCAATTACGTGAAATTAATGATAAGGAGAACGTGTTCTCTACAGAGCATGTAGCACTGCAGTAGGAGTAAACTTAAACCTTCATCTGCAACCTTCATAACTACATTGACAACACCTATTTTGATGAAACTGATCACAAGGCAAATTCACATCTGAGTCCTAAGAGATGCAACTGCTTTAATGAATTCAACACTTCTCTCACTCCAACACCGTACTTTGGTCAAATGGATGCTGACCTATTAAATCCAGGAAAAAAAGTCTTATTTATAAATTACAATAACTTTATTTTGGACATTAATTCATTGGCTACACTATTCAATAGTATATTGAGCATATACTATTGAAGCTAAATATAGTTGAAGTCACAGTATTCACTTAGTACAAATTCTGTGACTATTAAGCCTTAATTTTACCTATTTATTATGGAAGACTTCCCAACTCACTGTCCATTAAATCCATGGTGGTATATTAAACAAATTACTCAATAAAAATAACTATTTTCTGGATTACATGGAGGTAAGATGGCAAGATCTAATAAATAAAAATACATAATGCTTAGTTAAATGTGAATTTCTGATAAACAATTACATACTTACAGTAAAAATACCATTCACTCTTTATTGGAAATTCAAATGTCAGTAGTTGTACTGTATTTTATCCAACAACCCTGCTGGAAGGTCACAAAACCAGTACTTATAGCTATGGAAAATGTGAGATATTAGACTGAATCTACATATCCAGAATTGTACCTTCTTAAACTGATCAAAACTCAACTTGCTTCCTTGTCATTCTTATGTCTGTGATCAAAGTAAAAGACAGGATGATTAGGTGAATGAACTTTTGGACAAGTATAATGAATACCTTTTTAAAATTTAATTTTAAAATCAAAGATGAAACTACATTTCTCCTAAGCCATTAAGCCTTTTAAAATGTGGCTTTAAGACTAATTTTAAGACTATTATTTTACAAAAAGGATAGTGTTAATGAAATCTATTCATCTTCTGAAAGGCATAAAAACAATTCATTAAAATTTTTGAAGGCATATAAGAAAAAGAGGACAAGGATCTTTGTGATGTGGTAATATTGATCAAATAAAATGTGTAATTGTATGCCAACTCTAAGGGGCATATGATTATTAAAAATAAAGTTAGTAGGGGCGCCTGGGTGGCTCAGTTGGTTGGGTGACTGCCTTCGGCTCAGGTCATGATCCCGGAGACCTGAGATCGACTCCCACATCGGGCTCCCTGCTTGGCAGGAAGCCTGCTTCTCCCTCTCTCACTCCCCCTGCTTGTGTTCCCTCTCTGGCTGTGTTTCTCTCTGTCAAATAAATAAAATCTTAAATAAATAAATAAATAAATAAATAAATAAATAAAGTTACTTGCATTTGCTTATCTACCTACAAGATTTTGCCATATATTACATATTTACACATGCAGGTATCAAATTTCCCCCCAGACACTAGATTTTGGAATACTTATTTTTTTTTTCTTTAATCTATCTCATGTTGAGATACTTGAATCCATGTTTTTTAAAACCTCCTCTCTTAAAAAATAGCTTTATAAATTAGGAAACAAAATTCTTCACATTAAATATCTCTAAGAGTAGTTATCAAAATAATTAAACTTAATAGGCAAAAAAAGTCACAATACAAAACTTATCAGATGTAAAATATTCCCCCAAAAGTGTATTATCTCCACAACCAATTCAGGTATATCAAGTGGGGGCCACTGGTGCTTTATCCCATGGTACCCTCACTGAGGCTTCCTGAAATGCATCTCAGTACTGTTGGCTTAGAGACTGGAAGGGGGAAGCATTCACACAGCAGCTCTTATAACCCAATAGTCGAGGGTAATTATATAGGCTTCATGTCTACCAAGCGTATGGGTTGCTCAACCATGCATAAACGTTGGTTTTAAAATCAAATCCTGGGCGCCTGGGTGGCTCAGTCGGTTAAAGCCTCTGCCTTCCGCTCAGGTCATGATCTCAGGGTCCTGGGATTGAGGCAGGGAGCCTGCTTCCTCCTCTCTCTCTGCGTGCCTCTCTGCCTACTTGTGATCTCTCTCTGTCAAATAAATAAATAAAATCTTAAAAAAAAATCAAGTCCTGGGATTTTAGACACGTAGCTGCATACATTTCAAAATAAGGTGATTTTTGTCCAGTAATATGGGTCGATTAGTTGATTATGTAAAGCCTTTTCTAATTATGATTCTGTAATGAATTTATACAAAATAATGTAAGTCCAATTATGATTCTGCAAAGAATTTTACAAAATGTTATACAAAATTTGTACAAAATAGTGAACTTATTCAGTGGAATAAAGAAAATTTCACTTGGGCATTTTCAGCATTTACAAAACAAGGAGCACGTTGACTGAACAAACCTGAACTCAAGCAGACATCACCAAGACAATAATGTAGGGGACTCCGGCCTCCATCCCCTTACGAAGATCAACAATAGCTATCCATGCACGGAAACAGCTCTCAGATTGCTCAGGAGCCCACTTAACGAAACTTCAACACAGTAGAACAACACACCTGAAAATAACCACCCAAAAAAGAATGGAAGAACCGCTCATTCTACCTGCCTCATCCGCCATAGGCCAGCACTGCATAGCGAAAAGAAGGCAATCCCCCGCCAGGGTTTCCCCTCTCTTACAAAGGAGAGCAGGTGCAAGACCCACTTGCAAAGCCTTTCAGGCCCTAAGTAATGGACCTCTTCGGGGTTCGGCCCAACCAGAGAGAGACCAGCAAAACTGAGATGTATAGTGACAGCTAGGAAAAAAGAAAAAGTTCAGAGGTCACAATATCAGTGACCCAGTGGGAGCGACCCAGGTTTGCAGTTACCTGCTCTGCAGAGAACCCCAGCAGCTTTCTCCTCAAGAAGCCAACGAGGGGCCGCCTGCAGATTCCACCTGGTTTCACCGCACAGGTTTTCAGGTCCACAGGCACCAGCCGTGTGAGTCCCTCAGAGCAGGCTCCGCTGCCCTCACGCCCAGCCCGAGACCCACACCATCAGCCATCTCCCGGCTCTGCTGCTGCATGCGCGAGTGCGGGGTACCAGGCCTGACCTCCTGCAGGACGCCCCACACTGCGCGCATGCTCAGAACTACCCCCTCCAGCTGCATGCTGCGTGCCTTTGGACCGTGTGGGTTGGTGGGTGTGTGTGGATGTGTACCCAGAGAGTGCACCCCAAGCACCCACAGCTGACCTGTGTCTCACTTGGAAGCAGCACCTGTAGCTCGGTAACCACATCCAGCAGCAAAGCCCTGTCTCCGGCCTCCAGTGCCCTGCACATGCTGGTGATGAGACCCTATATTTAGAGCAGGGCACCGGGATAGCCGGGGCTCCTGCAGCAGCTAGTGTACCCAAAGTCGGCCTCGGCCCTAGTTTCAGGCACTGGTCCTTGCCACTACATGTCTGTCTGCAATAGGCCCTGCCCACGACTGTCGAGGGAAAATGAATAAAACCTTTAGAATTTCTTTAAAAAAAAAAAAGAAAAAAACAGTTGTATTGAAGCCCAAGTTAAAAGCAGCTGCCTGGGATACACAATCATCACAAAGTAGAGTGCTTTGATAAGGGAACATTTGGTGTAGGGTTATATACAATTTTTACATTAAAAGCTACAAATTATTAGACATTTCAGAAAGTTGTAGACCTTATCTTGAGTTACTCCTCTATGCAGGGTTGTATGACTTTAATCTTATGGGAACCAGGGAAGTTTCTTGTTTTTTCTTATCTTTTGTGTTCAGAAGTCTCCTTTTTGGTTATTTTCTTTTAAAAAAACAGATGCAAAATGTGTGCTCGGAGCAGAAATAGAGCCCGTGCTTTGAGTTTTTGCCGAGTCATTTTGACCTTGATAGATGTTAAAGGATAGCTTCCCTGGGAGCCCAGGAGCAGGGCCTACAAACATTAAAAGAGGAAAAATTTCCTTTATCACCACATAGGCACCTGCAGGTGGCCCCCACAGCTGAGTGTGTGTATACCACCAGCTCGGACTCACAATCAAGTGGGATTTATCTCTAACATAAAAGGATGGTTCAACTCAACGCCAATCAATAAATGTGATACACCACGTTAATAGAATGAAAGACAACAATCACATGATCATTTCAATAGATTTAGAAAAAGCATTTGACAAGATTCCACATCCTTTTATGATTAAAAACTCAACAAATTGGGTATAGAAGGAACATATCTCAACATAATAAAGGTCATATATGACAAACCCACGGCTAACATCCTGGTCAACAGTGAAAGTACTCAAAATCTGATTCCAAAAGCCTGAGTGAATAAACTTAGTAAGAAACAAACTATTGTGGCTCCTGTGTAATTCCCTGTGAATTTGGAAGAGGAACGTATCTAGTTTTTTCTAATATAATAATAATACAAAATTTTAAATAGTGCTATACACTTCCCCCTATCCTCCCCAATATTTCCTGGGCATTTTACAGCACTCCTCATCTCCCGGTTGGATAACCTTCGTTGACCAATCTCCATCTTCTACTTCTACCTCAAGTTGTCTTTGAATATTAATGACAGTTAGCAACTTATGAATCTTGTATTTTAACATTGCAGAATTTAGTTCAAGTATATGCATAATTTCCTCCTCCCATATATGTCTCTCCCTCCCCTCATGACTTCCTTAGTGATGGGTTTATTTCACATGATAGCAGGCTCAAGTCCCAGAGGAGAGATACCCATTATACAACATTCCCAAACACTTTAGGAAGCAGAATAGGATAGTGAGCAAAATAATTAACTAGGAGTTTAGACAATGAATTGTGGCTGTGTTTCTGCCTATAATTACATATTTGACTTTAGATAAGTCAACTGAACTTTTTAATATACCAGGACCTGTTCAACACTGATGCAATATCTCTCTGTGAAACAATAGAGTTTTTATCTTTTAAAAGTTGCCTTTAGAAAGTGACAGGTAGGGGCGCCTGGGTGGCTCAGTGGGTTTAGCATCTGCCTTCGGCTAATATCATGGTCCTGGGGTCCTGGGGTCCCAGGGTCCTGGGATCCTGCTCAGCAGGGAGCTTATTTCCCCAGTGCCTCCCTCCTCATGCTTTCTTGCTATCGCTGTCACTATCTCTGTCTCTGTCTTTCTCAAATAAATAAATAAAGTACTAAACAAAAAATAGAAAGTGACACGTAGAGTGCTAGATCCCATTTTGCACTGATTTATTTTCCCCATGAAATTTATAATTAGTGAGGGTCAAGATGGCGGAAGGCCAGGTGACCGCATTTCAGGGAGTTCCCTGAAGAGAGCTGAATTCCAACAAAAAAACCACTACAAGACCACCGTGAACACCCATGAAACCAGCCTGAAATGTGATATTTCCCACTTCTGGACCGCCACGAGAGACAAAGAACATCGGCAAAAAGGTAGAAACAAATTGGAGGGTCT